>JASAND010001000.1:0-16965 GCA_030248195.1 Trissonchulus latispiculum
TTTTAATATTTGGATTTGATGTTTTTGAAAATTGAATGTTATGGTTGACGACTCCAGTTTTAGCATTTTCTACGTCTTGTCCTTTTTCGCCGCGCTACAGTTTCTGTGAAAAGCTGAAATAAATTGTGCTGTGTGTCTGGCTAATCTTTTCGGTGGTTGCGGGTTTTTTGAGGAGTTTAGGAGCCTCAGGAATTTAATATGATTAAACTGGTCTTTCTACTACGCATTTTTGACCATCAGAAAAACGTACTTTTCTAAAAACAAAATGTCGCTGTCTGGGCTTATTCTGGGAAGTTTTTATTTTGGGGGCCTCCGAGGGACGAGACATTTTGAGGGGGTTCGAAAATTTTCCCTAAATCTTCCAAAAATATTCTGAAAATGGCGCTAGTTGGTTCTAAGCTGACTTTTAGTGTTCAGTAAAAATCTCTTTCGACGCCGGAAATGTTCTAAACGCTTGGGCTTCTGAGCAAAGCTTTATGGTCCAATTTGGTACAACGACGGCTTTCCACTCTTGGTTGGCATTTTGGTGGAGGAACATTTTTAGGATCAAGTCACCTGGGGGAGGGGGGGAATCAGCAAGCTTATCCCTAAAAGGTTACACGTAAATTTATTACACGTTTATTGTTAGTAGCAATCTCTACCACATTACGTTTCAACTATTGGTTATGCTTTGTTTAGTTACTTAATGGCATCTGGTCGTTCATTGTCTCCTGATGAATCCATTCCAACCCAATTAGGAAAAACTCCCTTAATTTCTAACTTTGCACCTAAAACACCTAAAATTGGCTTTTTACAGATTTTGGCAGTTTTTTTTACGTATAGACACTTACAAATTTACCAAATATTTTCCGAAAACTATGCCCTCAATTTACGGTGATCCTCCGCCAAAAGAACTGCTCCTTTGCGAGTCCGCCTGCTAGTAGGCGTTTGCTGATGTTTGTCTATCCATTGGACGACTTATACTTTTATTAAACGTCTTGTGGTGTTGTTGACGCCACATTAGTTTTAGTCTTTGTCCTTAATTTCCACTAGTTTCATTTTGATTTCCTCTTACGTCTTTCTTTTCTTTTTTCAGATTCACAGCATGCTCGGTCAAACGCTGGCCGAACTACAAAAACAATTGGAGGATGATTCCAGGTGGTTGTTGGAGTCGGAAATTCAGCTGACCCTCCCCCCTGCCTCCCCAGTCACATACCCTACACTGGTCCCGGCGGCCCCTACCCCCAATCCCTGGGGCACCCCATCGGGGGGCGGGGTGGCACCTTCACCCCACTTGGCTCCTCCAGATCTCAGTATGCTTCTCCCCTGCTTTCTCGTTGGTTTTAATTCTGTTGTATTGTCTCATTTTTCAAGTATTTTTGATCCCCATTTTGACATCTTTCTTTGACAATTGTTGTGGCTGAATTGTGGTAAAAATAACCCTGCCTGAAAAAAATTGCTTTAGCGTTGCTCCGTTTATTTATAATGAATGTTCGCAAACTAAAGCATGACACAAAATGTCTGTACAGTATTGTGATCACTTATACTGCATTAAATACTTACCGGAGACATTTTCAGAATCTTCATGACGAGAGAAAAATTTTTATAAAATTATATAAATTTTTGAAAAATTTCAAAAATTTTAAATTACCGGTTCACCGTCGTTTTTCTCCCGAACATGCATGCTAAAAATTTCTTTCTTTCAGGAACATTTTCCCATCTGAACACACGCATAATAACGCAAGAACGAAAAAAATCGGTTAAGGTTTGAATCTTTTATTAGCATTTTTTGATTTCCAAATTCTTTGATCTTTTCCGCGTTTGCAACTTTGACAAGCTACTGCTCGCTCAGTACTTGGTAGAAAATTTATGCGTTTTCATTTTCGGGACCGCTTAGGCGTCTGCTTTAACGTAGTGAAAGTCATTTTTCAAAATTTGAAAGTTGATTTTTTCGAAAAATTACCACTTTTTGACCCAAAATTTCAATACACTGGTATCGAAAAAATTGCGTGTAAATAAGCCATGCGCTACGACGGATATTGCATGTGCTATAAATTTTCATGCATGAAAAAACCCCGATAAACCGACAATTTCAAATTTTTTGAAATTTAAAATTTTATAAAAACTTTCCTCTCATCATGACGATTCTGAAAATATATAATGTTATGGGTCTTCGATGAATATTAAATGCAGTATAAGTGATCACAATTTTGTACACACATTTTTGTGTCAGACTTTACAGTATCAGGGGAAATGCGTTGTGGAACATATGCATTCCTTTTCAACTTTAGGGTACGAATGGGTTGGCACGACATCGTCGGAGAGAGCTACTTTCCCCCCCCCCCCAACGTTAGCCAACATATCAAAGTAAAAACGTTTAGGGTGCGCAACAATATATCTCACATGCTCTGTTTTTGGCAGGAAGTCAAAGTGCAAATTTTGGTGCGAAAAATGGGATTTTTAAAAAAAAGGTTTTTCAGCTCTGGTGGATTAACGGTTTAACCAATTCTGCAACTCTCAGCATAAATGTTAACTGTTACTAGTTCTAAATTGTATGAGTATTCCGGCTTTCGAGCGTTGCTTCTTTCTTCTTCTTCTTCTGTGGCGGCCGGAGGACGCATCCATATGGGGAGTCTCCACTTCCAAGTCCAGCACACGTCTTAGCAATGGGGTCAGAAGGGGAACCCCGGAATAGGGCCAAGTTAGGGACAGCCGGAATAAATGGCATATTGGACCCACAAGCTCGGTAGCATAATTTAAGGACCGGAGGCTTCCAACTCCAACATGACTGAAGATAAAAACTGAATGGAAGGATCAGCCATGCCCCGCGAAATTGGATACCATTTAGCGCCGTTGACCAGACGGATGCCAGGGGACACCTGTGGGATCTCCATTTGATGGGGTCCATGTCCATCAAATTTCCCACGGAGGCGGTACCATTGCTTCTTTCTTCAGCTATAACAGCTCAAAGTTTGAAGTTTGGCAAAAAATTGAGATGTGACCGTGCGCCGTTTTTGATCTAATGAAATTGACATCCCCTAGCCTACCCCAGCTTTTTAGCTAATATTAGGCTCTAATAGGGGCAAACTATGTGTAAGTTTCGAGGGCTTTGGTTTTCTGGTTAGCATGCTAGCAAACTTTTTGTTAAGAATTAACCCTTATTTTTAGGCCTGAAAAGCTAGCTAAGCGCAGTAAAAATAGAATAGGGTTAAACATTTTTTGTCTCCGATTTTGCCGAAAAGGGGCTTATAGGGGTTATTTGACCTGCTGAATCCGAATATGGAAACCGTTTTTCGATATGACGCTTCCTTCGTTCAGTATGCGCTTACAAATGTCTTAGAGCTTTCTGGAGCGACAGCCATCCATACTTCGAGAAATCAATCTAGCATTTCTAATCATTGGAGCGAGGTTTAGTGACCTAGGTTTCGGCACATCTTGGTACACTCACTGGCCTGTAATGCGCAAAGCTTCAGCGGATTCTGCCACAGTAATTTGGAGTAATTGGCTCACATCTTCGAAATGGCACCAAATGACAGTGACAATATCGATAATGTAATCTAGCGCTGCGAACGCAGGGATTAACGAAGTCACGCCAGTTTTAGAAAAGTTAAGACAGATACTTGGAGTATTAATTAGAGCAAAG
Source organism: Trissonchulus latispiculum (assembly GCA_030248195.1). Lineage (NCBI taxonomy): Eukaryota > Metazoa > Nematoda > Enoplea > Enoplida > Ironidae > Trissonchulus > Trissonchulus latispiculum. The sequence continues at coordinate 3,623 of JASAND010001000.1, forward strand.
TTGGGTTAATTTGGTAAACCACAGCTCATTAGACGTTAGTTAACCTCCACCCGTATAGACCTATGACTCCAAAGTTTTCGCACTTTGATTGTATCTCACAGAAAAGTATACATTGATCTAAGGATTATTTTACACGATATCAAAGCGTTATATGTCAGAACTATTTCTGGAAAATGTGGATACCTTACCTTGAACTTAGCGACCAGGGCGAGGCGAAGTTTGTTTACGTGTCATGACGAGCATTGGACCGACAAGACCAACTTCTGATGGCTCCACAGCACGCTACGCTGCTTGGAATTCTTTCAAACTTTAAACTATTTTACACTAAACCTAATACTATTACGTATTATATACGTATGTGTCAAAAGACTAGCTAACGTTTCCAACATCGAACTTTTAGTGAAATTCGTAGCTCCCCCCCTTAAATTTTTCGGTGCGCTGCTGCCTGCCATCTTACAGCCAAGCTGCAAATATTTTCAGAAATTTTTGAAATATGTATATTTTTAAAATTTTGAAATTTTAGTCAAAAATTTATTAATTTTTCATTATGTTGACATGTGAACGGATTTCCGGATTTGGGATATCCATTGTCCATCACTAGTACCTATACACATGTCCGTCCTGTCTTCTTGACATTCATCATTTTGGATCTGTTTTAAAATTTAAATTATTTATTTCATTGTACATTTGGACAGGGTATTTTTTACAGGGGGGGGCGGGGGGGCCCCCGAAATAGACCTTCCCCCCCGAAAATGCCTTCCCCCCCGAAATCGCCCCCTCCCGGGATTTTTGTTTCCCCCCCCCCCCCGGGATTTTTTGGAGGCCCAAATTTTTGCCAAAAATAGGCCAATTTTCAAATTTTTTTTCGAAAAAACTAGCTATTTTTAGCTTATATAAATCCTGGCATTTTTGAGAACTTTTTGCTTTTCACCATGCAAAATACGCCAAAAATGCCATTTTCTGGCTCATTTTTGCAAAAAAATCTTCCCCCCCGAAAATTTCTTCCCCCCCGGGCCCGGGGCCCCCCCCGGGTAGGCCCCCCCCCGAAAAAAAATCCTTAAAAATACCCTGTTTGGAAGTTCTATAATTTTCTGAACTCAGTAAATGCCCAAGCACATTCCTTGGCAGATAAAATCTGATTCGGATAAAAAGATTAGCATAGTACGTAAGTGATCAAATTTTTTATTGTATTGACTGCTTGATTTTAAGTTTTAATTTAAAACACAAATTTTAAATATAAAATATATACATGTAATGCAGCTTTTTTGAGTGTTTCTTTTCACGACCAGGTAAAAACTTGTATGCGTTGTGGTATATACGTGGTATACGTTGTGAAAAACTTTGAAAACTTCTTGTCTTTAAATCTTGCTCTTTTGGAGATATTTTTTGGGGTTCCACAACTACATTTGCTTGGACATGCAAACCTATGTACGTTGTTCTCCAATGGTTTTTCTAATCTCTTAAAATATGTATTGTGCCGGTCTTGATTTTTCTCTGTTTTTTTAGATTTGTGCGGACCAAGGTAATCAGGACGAGACGTGTCAAACCTTCGTCATCTCGGGGGAGGATCACACCCTGGGAAATGCCCGCCAGTTTGTCATCTCACAATAGTAAGAGCCTGGCTTGGCTTGTATATATATTAGGTTGCAGCTCGGATACTTGTCTACCCAGAGTCCTTAAGCTCGGTTACTTGTCTCTATGTCTCTGAGTCAGGGTTTTCTTGTGACCTGTGATACTGGACGGATACTCGGACCTGTGTAAATCTTGTGTAAATTTAAATTTCACTGTGTATTTTTGTTTCAAGCTGTGTAAAATTTTAAAGTGTCGTTTTTCAATTGCAATATAAAATAAAATACATTTAGACGTTATTTTCATGCTACGATGTTATCTTCGGATCATTCAAGCCAAAGTTATGCCAACTGCACTTGTGTAACATTTCGGAAGAAGCCACGCGGAGGGTCTGGGGGGCGGAGCCCCCCAGAAGTTGAGAAAATTTTGTAAATTGCAATAGAATTCATAATGGAAATTTTTAAAAAGATTAAATCATTAAATGTCAAAACTAAGGTTTGACAAATTCAAATTTCTGAAAAACACTTCGCCTACTGAAACGATTTCTTTATTTTTCAAACTTTTTGGAATAATTTTTTCATAAACTTGCTGGTCACGTACTAAGGTTCGATGCTTTAACTGCTACTGGGACGGCTCCATATAGTACAGACACACCACTTATATATACAATAGATACGTACCAAAAACAACGGAGGGGGTCTGGGGGGCAGAGCCCCCCATAAGTTGAGAAATTTGTTTGAATTAACTGAGAAATGGCATTGAAAAGTTGTATTCCTTTAGCTTTCGTATTGAATATTTCTTGGGTTGTATGGCAACTATTTTTAGGCTCTGACTGCTTTTATTATTTATATACAAGAAATCATATTGAATAATACTAGCTTCAGAAAAAGTATAGTTAAATACTATTTACGAATATTTGCATGCAGTACGAAAATAAATTATGCGCAACTGTATAAGTAGAAGCATTAGGACTTAGGAGAATAAAACACCCATAACCATGTTGATGCAGAAATGCAGAAAACCATTCTAAACCATTGGAAACAGGCGGGGGTCTGGGGCGACAGCCCCCAGTTAAAAGCTAGAGCTTTTTTAAAACTTAAAGACTTGAAAACTATTTTTTCAGAGCACTTTTTGTAAAAATTTTCACAAGACGTTCATACTTAAAAGGACAAAAGGACAGAGGCTCGGTCACGTGACAATAAATTCAAATTTCGTTCGTCATCGTGTCTGTCTGTCTGTCTGATCTCGGCCACTCTGCCCGAAGGCAATATGGGGGTCAGTCTTGGCGGGTTTAAATACTTAGCGGATGCTTCAGTCAGATCAAGTGACCCAAAAGGGAGCGACCGACTAGGTCTAAGGGGGATGTGGGTCACTGATCCTCCGTGGCTTGTGCGACCGACCTGCTGTCTCAGACATGACCAGTATATACGCCGTCAACTGACACGGACGATTGGACGTACTCCGAGGATGTGAGGGTCATTCAACCAGCTTACTGGCGACGTGGCACCTCCCGGGCACCCTCAAGCCACAATTTTTTGAAGATGGTGCGTCCGCCTCATCAGACATCAGTGCAGCTACCTCAGCAATTATATAGTAAAGAAAACAACTGATGCAAGCATGGCTTGACGGTACTGAAATTATGATATAGCCTAACCAGGCGAGGCTGCAGTTATGCAGTATCACTGCCGCCTCGATCCGTCATTGAATGCGATCCTTCATGGACCGCAAACTCGGGAGCCTGGGAAAAGGCATTATTCGTCGTCATCATCATCATCATCATATCTGGAGCCAATTGGTGAGACCATATAGCCGGGCTAAAGGCGCCCGGTACCCCGTAAAGTCTAACACCCCGGGAGGGTCATACCACAGGACGGCCAGGCCTTGGGAGCAGTGAATTTCTGTAGGGAGTGTGGGTTTTAGCCTATAGGGTTTTGTCAGATTACTTACTGATTTATGAGCATGTATGATTTGCAAGTTTTTCAGCTCCATGCACATGGATTTGAAGTTTTACTTTTGTCGTATTTTTTCAGGCACCCCGTGTATCCAGATTTTGCGCCGCGGTCTTCAGGATTTGGCAAAAATCGCAGACTCGCTGAATCAGAAATTTACGGTCAGTTTGCGCAGATTTCTTTTAGTCTATACCAAGTTCACAGTTCGGCGTTCACAGGCCCCATTAATTTTTTTGACTAGTCGTGGTGGGCGTTGGCCCAATTTTTTGTGGCCACTTCGGAAATGTACGACTACTCACAATGGCTAGCTGTTAGCGACTACTTGTTAAAAACTCTGTTCTTTGAAGCTCTAGGCTAAAAATACTGTCCAGTTTAGTCAACGAACGGCCAACGGCCCACACTGCTTTTGAACCTACTCTCCAAGATTATGTTTCTTGGGACATTTTCAAGAAAGGGTATATACATAGAGTAGAGTTAACATTGACTCTCTTTTTAACACATTTCACTACGCTCAAGCTTGACTTTCCTTCTTTTAGCTCTTATCTGAAAAGGATCGAGTTAATTTTATTTCTACTTTACCCTTTTATTGAAAAGGCCCTTGGGTACAATAGAACCAACCTTTTAGCAGAAACTTGCTTTTATCAGGTAGTAAAAATGTTGAACTTGAAGCTGTGAATTCCAGGTTGCATACATCCGTTTAATTAATTTAAATTTAATTGAGCGAGTTATTCTGATTTTTGATTTGTTTTGTTTTGCTTTCCTGTTTATAGACTGCCGTCCACGATTTTCAAGCCGGTCCCGGCCCAGTTCTGCCAAGTGATTCCCATTTCGGACTGTTTTAATTGACAGTACGGATCGATTTTATATGCCTGTTTTTTTACTGGAACCAAGTCGAGAGGATGCAATGATGCTGCCTTGGTTTCACTTTGGATTTAGAAGAAGCTTGTTGAAAAACTTTGTTGGAAAACACTTCATTTTCAAATTTTTTGTTGCCAATTGTTTGTGCGCTGTATATTTTGCTGTTTAAAGTAAAAGCCGTTGTTGTATTGATACCAAGAGTACATAATAGGTAGGAATGTGGTAGCTGGCGGTCGCTCTGTTATCAGCTGCACTGCTGTTACATGCTTTGCACGCTAACAGCTTATCCCCCACAAATATGGATCTTTTGCGCTTCCCCCTAGCCTTAACTATTGATTTTTTTGACCAATAATTTTGAAATTTTATATGGGTGCATACTGGAGGCGATGAATTCAAAAATTAAAAAAATTTAAAATTTTAGTTTGGTGAGGGGTGACCAAGGAAAATCAAAAATGTTTTGAAAACAATTTTGCTGGAAACTTGCGTACAGGGTTTTCTGGGACGCTGAGCACGAATCTGAAATCCGTTTTTCGATTCAGCTTTTCGTTTCTCATTATAAGCTAAAGTTGTAAGCTTAACATGTAAGCTTATACTGAGCTAACGAAAAGCTGGATCAAAAAACGGATTTCAGATTTGTGCTTAGCGCCCCAGAAAACCCACGTATGGAAGTTTTCAGCAAAATTTTTTTCAAAACATTTTTAGGTTTCCCTTGGTTCCTCCTTACCAAGCCAAAATTTTAGATTTAAAAATTTAAAAATTCATCAGCCTCCAGTATGCACCCATACAAAATTTCAAAGTTATTTGTAAAAAAATCAAAAGTTAGGGCTGGGGGGGAGAAACGCAAAACATCTCAAATGTGTACTCAGTACGTGTTAATGTGCCTTCATTCACCCTCTCTACGTGTTAAAGCTGGAACGAAAATAACACCTGCGTGCGTCTAGTTTGTGGCTGCTTCGATCTTTAGCGTGAGTGCGTGCATACAAAAATGATTAGCGTGCGAATTGGTTTAAACACATTTGTGGGGGACAGCCGTTAGCATGCAGCTACACAAAGAACCTGTCAGATGTCAGAGTATGCAGTATGCTGTTCGCGTTTGGCCGTGGTTGGGACGAATGTTTCGAAAAACCAGTTCTTCAAATTTGTGTGAGTGGTTTAAGTAGTGGGGAAGCCCCTAGGCTCGCATGGTCCTAAGGCTGGCTCATGGCGGATCTCTAGTTCGTGGCAAGAATGGGTAACTTTATTTCTTGATTTGGATTGGAGTAGGCTACATTTGGAGCAACGAGGAAGCACAGTAAGAAACAAATTTACGCTAGGTTTGTAGGTTTGTCGTTGATAGGTGGCATGGCTAAGCATGCAGCAGGTTTTGGTTCACTCTTTCATAGGGCCCTTTCGCGAATGGGTTCAAAACGAGTTAAAATTAACTCGATCCTTTTCGCGAATGGGTTGATAGAGTTAAATTTAACTCGCCGAGTTAAGCAGAGTTAAAATTTTTAACCCATCGGTCATTCGCGAAAAGAGTTAAAAATTAGCTCTACCTACTCTTTTCGTGAATGGCATGTAGAGTTAAAAAACTGCAGAGTTAAATTTAAATCTACCCTTTTCATGAATAGGTTAAATTTAACTCTTTTAGCTCGCTCACGATATTTTACATTGAATTTTAACCCACGTCTCAGCAGCGGGTTAAACGAGTTAAAAATCTATGCTTTACATAGTTGTTGCCATATTTTGCGCGCGTAATAAAGCTTTAAATATGAGAAGATAATCCAAGCAATGAAAGCGCAACACAATTTCATTGGATGGTTCATAATGCTTCAAAATTACTTAAGCATTTGCCAATATTCTGCCGAATTATTTAACGAAAAATAGAGTGAACAAATAATGTTTTAAACATTTTGCATTATTAGAAGTAATAATTAAATTAAGTTAATTAAATTAAAATTATTATAATTATAAATAAGTAATAAACTCTAAATTATTCTGTCACAGTTATTTGACAGCACTTCATGAATGCCAATTTGAATTGAAGTATGTATGAAAGCTGCTGAGTGCTGACCACATGAAAAGCCGAATCAGCGGAACACTACAGCCAACCGAAAGCTCATTTTTTCAAAAGCTGGACTAATGAAAGGACAAATTTTGCCTTAAAAATAAATAACTGTAAACTTTAAAAATTTGAACCTTTAGGAACTTTTGAAAGGAAATGTTAGGCCTACGCGAACTAAGCTGCAACTGGTGATGCTCCACAGAATTACAGGATCAATTGTTATCCCAACTGTGATTTTAAGGGCAACCATTTCAATTCTAATTTGAAATCTCAATTGAATTTTAATAAACAAACATTTTTCTATTTAATTTTTCTTAGCCTGCCTTTTTAGAATTAAAGTTTAGTTGAAATTGATCAAAATCGTCCATATTTTTAAGAAGATCAAGAGAAACCGATCTTGCTGAAAATAGGTACTGAGTTTTTGGCTCTGTCGTGGTCGCAGCAAACGAACATGGTACCTGTTTTTCGGCTCAACTATTGTTGAGCCGACATGTTATCAACGTTGTTAAGCCGGCAATAGAAATAACAAAAACCTGGACCAAAATACTGTCTTCAGATTCGTTTTTGGCGAACTCTGAAAATGCCTCTATTTACAACTTTTCATGAGAATCGTAAAAAATCCTTTAGTTAGTTCCTCTTGAATTATAGTTTTACCTATGTTGTTAATCCCCTGAAAGCTTAAACTTATTAAACTTATTAAGCTGTATTAACGAAATGAGTAAATATCTTCTTTTGCTGTCTTTTTTATTTAAAAGTTTTTCTGAAATTCTCAAATGGTGAAAAGTTGGGCATTACGTAAGGCAAAATTAACTATTTTACCTCTTTTCACGTATGCAGAGAGTTAATGTTAACTTTCCCAGTTTTAACTCTTTTCACGAATGCAGAGAGTTAATTTAAACTCTGCCAGTTTTAACTCTTTTAACTCTTTGAATTTTAACCCTGCAGAGTTAAAAGGGTTAAAAGCAGGCAGAGTTAAATTTAACTCTGTGCGTTCATGAAAAGGGTTAAAAGAGTTAATTTTAACTCTACTCTACTCTACTCTACTCTACCCATTCGCGAAAAGGTCCTTACGAAACTGAAAATGGGACAAGATTCATTGGTTTGGTTAGCCGAATTTGTTGAAAAGTGGCACAAACATCCCCAGGAATTGCTGACTCAACATAAACTTTTTAGCAGTTTCATAAAACTTTGATACCAGGCTCTCCTGCTTGTAGCTTGTGATCTTTAAGGAATTATCCAGGATTTTCTTTATAATTTCTGCGGATCTGTTCAGACTTTTAACTTTAATATATATCCTTTGTATTAGTAGCATCTGAAATGAAACTAGCGGTAATAGCAATGCTATCTTATTTTTCCCTGAGCACAACCACGCCGTAAGATGTAACTGATTTAGTTGAATTTCGAAACCTTAATTAGAACAGAAACCTCATTTGGAAATGCATAATCGCTGTATATTTGCGGACTGAAGAAGGGAATGTGTTCGTAAAGAATGATATACTGGTCCCTGGTATCCTGATCCTGCCGCGGGCACACGGACACAAATTGTAGTATCGTTCCAGATTTGTAGTGGAGAACGATATATGCTGCTAAGTTAGACAGCGAGACGTTTGTAGTTTATTGCACTGATTTCAACCTTTCGAAGTAGCTTACATTTCACATTTTTATTCTTTGTCTGCCAAATAGGTACCTAATTCGGTTCCAATTTAGTGTAATCTACTTGTAATTCACATTTTAAAAGGTTTGTAGATTTATTTACAATATTTCCAAAAAATAAACTAACTGCAATTTCTGTCGCAGTTGTAGGTAGGCGACCACATCACAATCTTGAGTGTAGCCGTTGTATTTGGAAAGACGGGTGATTGCGGGCAAACAATTGTTCTTGATGACAACACTCGAATTATATGTTAAAGCCATGACCATTTGTTTGAATTATGTCGCCTAAATGTATATTTTGGCCACGTTTGGTAAAATCATTATCATGATCAAACCATGATGTTTAACTATTTGATCGTAGGCTATCTAGACATCGCCAATTTTGGAAGATTACGCTAATTCCTGTGTAGAAATGCGAAATGTTCGAAAGGTTGCAGTGGAAACTTTTATTGAGTAGAAGCATCAGTGAGTGATATGGAATGGATTTCCATGACGTAAAACAAAAATGTTATGTTGGCGATTTGAATAATAGCATTTTAAAAAAACAGGACAGAAGATTGCACTGACCAGATTTTCAAGTCAATGCAAATCAAAAAGTCTGGCTAAAACTCCCCATAATAAATTTTTGTAATATGGTATTTATTTGGATTTGGAAACTAATTCAAATCTATATTTACATTTGCAGCCAATAATTTCAATTAGAACGTAAGTTTCGTGAGAAACAGCTTAAAAACATTAAAAATATGTAAAAATAGCAACGAAGAACTCACAAATGTTTGAATTAAGATAAATTAAAAAGCTGGATACTGTTTGAGTCTGTATTCCTTTGCAGCCAGCCACTTCTGATCAAAACTACCTACTGAAAAGCAACTGTTGGATTCTATCACAACTATTTCAAAAATTTTTATATTAAGAGTATATGTGTTGATATGAGTTAACATAGGCTGTTTCACCACAGTTAATGTGGTGAGTCCTTTTGGACGTTTACGTAATGCTTTACCTACTGCAGAAATCAAGCTGAAAGTTGGGCCAATTTTTTTGCTTTCAATTCTGAATTTAGTGCTGAATATCCATTCTTCTTTCTCCTATGTTTTTTATTGATACTCAGTGCCTGACGCCCCCTGTCTTGTGCTGCTCTCTCTCCGTAGTCTGCTGTCATTTGTGTTGATCAAACGATCATGATGATCGATGCTGCGTATATCCCCTCCCCGAGATCCCAATTACACGTAGAAGCTTGTAAAAGCGTTTAGTTCTTGGCTGATTGGTCGATTTTTTTAACGGCATACGGCTGTTATAAATCAATCAGCGAAGAGCTAAACGCTTTTCTACGTGTAATTGGGATCTCGGGGAGGAGGCCGCTTATACACGTAATTTTAACAAAGATAGGCGATTAGCTAATCCGATTTGTTTTGGTTCAAACGCATAAACACATGGCTAACAATGGTAAATGGCACCCCTCCCTGACAGGGCCGCACCCGGATTTTGAAGGGGGGGGGGTTTCAAGGTAAAACGCAAAGGGGGTCTGCAGGGCGGAACCCCCTGAAGTTCATGAATTTTTTAATTTTTGCCCACAAATAGTACACTGGATGTAGTACACTGGATGTTTTATTTCTTGAAAATATTAATGGCGCCGAAGGCACGAAAATTTTTTAAAATAGCTGTTTTTGCCATAAAAGTAGCAAACATTTATCATTTTGTCACCCCAAATGGGGGGTCTATACCCCTTCAACCCCACCCCCACTCCTGGGTGCGGCCTTGCTCCCTGAGATTTTGATCTTAATGTGTGGGCTGAGTGTCTTCTATTCCTATTACAGACTCTTGCAATGGACAAATTAAGTTTATTACAATAAAAACGAAAGCAGACGATGCTTAACAATAAAAGTAACCAATCACAGATACACACATCGAACAGCACAGCCAAGATCACAAGCAAAAGCACGTAAAGTATATATAATATACTCGACATCATATTTTTTCAGCATACACAATTTGAATAAGAACAAGCTTATTTGCATGAATGGGTTGCCGCTGGCATTTTTCCTCTTATCAGGAGTCATATCTGAAGCTGCGTACATTTAAGAGCTTTGGCTCTATTACAACTTTTTATCCACTCAACGAGAGCTTTCGAATGATACCCATATTGTGTTGTTTCGACAACTTTTAATTTTTGACCCATTTTGACTGGTTTCGGCCTTTTTTGACATCTTTCATGCCCCGTAACTCAGATTCTGTACATTTTGGTGCTTTGGCCCTATTACAACTTTTTATCTACGTAACAAGAGCTTTCCAATGATGCTCATATTGAACGGATTCCGTTACTTTCAATTTTGACCCATTTTGGCCGGTTTGGCCATTTTTGACCCCTTTGAGACCCCGTAACTCATTTTCTGTACATTTTGGTGCTTTGAGCCTATTACAACTTTTTATCTACACAACGAGAGCTTTCAAATGATACCGATATGAGCCCGATCTGAGAACTTTCAATTTTGAGCCATTTTGGCCGTTTTTGGCCATTTTTCACCATTTTTCGCCTCATAACTCAAAATGAGTGCATTTTCAGGCCTTGAGCCTATTACAACTTTTTCATTACTCGTCGAGAGCTTTCGAATGATACCAAAATTAGCTCATTTGGACAACTTTTTTATTTTACTCATTTTTACTCACGGGGGTGCTCCGGGAGCACCTCTGCTCCCCCGGGGCTCCCCGCGCTTCCGGGAGCAGTTCAAGTCAAGACCTTCAAAATGAGGTATCAACCACCTCTCTACCCCTTTCCAATCTCGAGATAGAGGGGGGGGACAAGAATCCGGAGAATAATAATAATAATAATAAATAATAATAATAATAAATAACGGACATACCCAAGTTAAAGGGTTGCCTTTTTGTTGAAAAAGCGGCAACCCAATAACTACAGTAGTATGTACATGCCAAATACCTACAAGGCAAACAAGAGTATTTCCATACAAGATATGAACCAATATATAATTGAAGCAAAAGTTAGACAATAAACTACGTTTTAGAAACAAACAAATCCTTCAGTGGTTCACACAAGCAAATAGACAAGACAGACACATCTGGTAAATATAATACAAACAAAATGAACACACTAGTGACAAAAAAGCGGGCAAATACAAACACTACAATACAGGTTCCGTAGAGGCTCCGAAGGCCATAGTTCCAGCACCGCCAGTCTTTGTACTTCTGACAAGCAACCGTTTAACCATCTGTGCAGCGTACTTCAAGCGAGATCTGAAATCAAAGAACATTATTTTTATGACAAAAAATACAGGTTATTATCTCTAACTAAGAAAAAAGCAAATTCATAACTAATAATAATCTGCCTATCTCATACTGTTTTCCTACAAACGGGATTCGGGAAAGTAAGGTTTGTTTCCAGGGTTGAAATAATGAGCAAAAGGATGAGGATTTAAGCTGCATATTTTAACTGTTATTTCAATTTTAAATTTAAGAATTCAATTTTAAATTTAAGAATTTCAAATTTTAACTTAATCTTCTCAAAAGCAGGTGTCTGCAAACACTGATTTTTTCGAAGAAATGGTGCAACAGAATTCGATGCTACACTCCAGACTTTCTCTTACAGAATTTGAGCAGGGTACGGCTATTTTGGTAGCATGTGTCGTCAAAATCTCAAGAGACAGTGACAGAAAACGTTATACTTAACTCACTATAATTTCTAGGGGTGGGGGTGGGATGCACTCGGCAGGCAACCGATTCAGTAGAATAGGTAAATATTTAGACGCAAAATACACGGTGCATCGTATACAATTGAGATTTTGCTGAAGCGGAAAAATGCCGTTTTTCGGTGGGAAAAAATAACAGAAACCAGCTTTATGGCAGAATAGGGAATTCGCTTCCTCCGCACTATTTGCGCGAACTTTTCACCTTTAGGAGGTAAATAAAAAATTGCTAAAACTGCCGTGTAAAGACTGCCAAAATCGCTAAAAAATGGCCATTTTAGACATTTTTAAGATGAAGCCGCGAGAATCTTGTTACAAATTCGGCGAAGCCGTAAAAGGTTTTGACACATTACGGCAAAAATGGTAAAATTTGGCAATTTTTTGTGTTATGGAGGAGGCTAATAATTAATACCCCCCGCCCCGTATTGATAAGCTAGAAATAATATGGGCCGGGCATAATCCTATAGATTTCACATAACAGCCTGTTTTAAAAGAACAAATAAATCAACTATACTGTAGATGTGCGGGACAACCCATTTTTTCAAGGGCACTGAAGGGATAGGTTCGGAATTCTTTCTTTTCATCAATATATGAGACAGCCTTCATAAGTGGACACAAGATCAGTTTGGTGTGATCTCCAAAGAAATTGAGCTGAAAAAATCAATCCAAACAAAGGCAGTCACACTTTATGGCTGGGAGGGACGGGACAGAGAAAACATTAAAACAATAATGTGTTATTTTAGTAGGTCAGCTTGCACCGCTTGGAAAGCCGTGAATAGTGAAAGTATTACGCGAAAGGAAATTGCCTCATAAAATCTAGACAGGACAAAATTTGAGAAAAATTAAGCTGAACACAATCCAATGGGCAACTTTCAAAAAACCATGTCAAAATAAAAATGGTTCAGCAAGCAGTCAAATCAGCATAACAAATACAAACCAGAAAGCGACAAACTACTGAGACATGATATTATCCAGGAGAATGACAAAACGACGCTCACCTGAAGTAATCCGTTTGTCAAATGAAGCACAATGGCCAAATCAGTGCGAATCCCAGTTCGCAAGTAAGGCAGTCGGGCAAGCGGGTCCGAAAAATCAGTAGCATCAGCGTCGGCACTCACATCCGCACCCGCCTAAAATTAATACACAAGCATCATGAGTGAATAATTGCACAAAGAAAAAGAGTAAACCACTAGAGCGCTTCTCTTCTCGGCATTGCGTAGCGGTGCTCCGACCACAATACGCGAATGTTTCCCTGTTTGACGGCTGGAGGTAGCCAACAGCCAATCAGACTCGTTTTGGCGCCTCCCCCCACAAATGGGGGACCTCTTCAGCCTACCCCCTCACCAAGCGCGGACCCCTTTGGCTACCCCTCCCCCCCACCAAACGGGGGAACATTCGCATTATCATAGTTGCAGCACCGTTACGCAATGTAGTGCGGAGGAGCCCTCTAGTGGCTTTCTTTTGTTCTATGAGGGAACTAAGTAATTATGGACTCTTGCCAGCACGGTACACACAAATACGAAAACTATACTTGCAGTCGCATATAAAAAGCAATACGAACTATGGTGGTCAACA
>JASAND010001002.1:0-12397 GCA_030248195.1 Trissonchulus latispiculum
GGTTTTTCGTGAATTCCGATTTTCGATTTCTCATTTTTGTAACTTTCCTTCTTGAGAAACGAAAAAACGCAATGAAAAACTGTTTTTTGTGCTTCAGACCGTTGTGTGTGTGCTTGGAGATACTTAAACATTGGACTCCTACTTTTGAGGAAAGATTAATTTTAAATTTGGATGGTTAAGGGTGATATATGCCAATCTTGTCCGAGCATGCCAGACATTCTGTTTGAATTTACTGTGGTTTAATTGTAAAATTGTAAATTAAATTATATAGGTTATTTATTCTTGGTATAATGTGTGAGGTTGAGAAACAAATTTGAAAACAGAGCAACAGGTTTGCTCCCATCAGACTGTGTGGGCTGGCGCGAAAGCGTCTTATAAATGTCACTACAGTTTAGAGAACCGAATTCTTTCAACTGTGGTTCGATTGTGCCCGGGTGAGCTCAATCGGTAGAGCGTTGGCCTAGACAGCCAAAGGTTGTGGGTTCGATCCCCACCTCGGGCCCGAATTTTTCGGGTCGGAGGTGCTGTAGTGACAATCTTAGTTTCGTTTGTTCTTTCATTAATCACCTGATAGGTATTTAAATAACAATAAAGATCTTACCATAAGTTACACCGCTATAATTCTCACTGTTAACGTCCTCAAGTCGTGCCTCAAACTGGATCCAAATCTCAACCTACCTCCCTAGGTGGGTTGAGATGATACCTTTTCAACCCCCATTTCAATCCCAAAATTTCAATCTCGATTTTCAATTCTTTTTGGAGCTGATTTTAAGAAATATCTGTTTTGCATGTTGAGGCGCTATTCAACTGAACTGCTATTGCTGTTTTATTCTGATGTTCCAAGATGAATACAGAGTTTTGGCAACAATTTCCAGTGCATCTTGCATTGCAATGTCTTGCAGTTTAATGTCAGTTTTTTTGTTTTGAATGAGAAAATTTCTGATGGCTGTGATTATTAATTATTAATTATTATTAATTTAATATATAATTCACTTCAATTGGTAGATTGATCCTCCCTCATGTTTGTAATTGCCTTGTTTCGTTTGTTGCGAATGAAAATAAAAGAAGAATGAAATGATGACTGAAAATGCTAAAACTTTATAAAATAAACGAACGCTTCAAAGTACGGGTGTGGATCGGATCGGAGCTAAAATCCGGTCTGATTCAGGTCGAGTAAAATTATTTTTCGATTCGCTCCGACTCCTGAGTCCGCCGATCAGACCCGACCCGGCGATCCGTTTCGCTTCTTTAATGCGCTAAGTGAAACAAAATTTAAAGTTGAATTTTGCTTTGGCACACTTCCTACAACTTATTCACTATAAAGTTATCATGGCGAAACATAATTTTACAAAATTATATAAATTAAGCAAGCGACGTAAAATTTCCAAGAATGGTGAACAGGCGATGGCTTTTACAGCTAAGTACAAATTGGAAGATTATAAAATAATACAAATTCAGCATGTACAAGGGAACCCTCTAACAAAAAATGACCTTCGCTTCCCCAAAATAACCTTCCTCCCAAAATGGCCCTCTCCTGGATTTTTTGCTTTCATCCATGGAAGCTTTGGGTGCCAAAATCTTAGTCAAAATTGGCAAATTTTCAAATCCGGGAGAGGGTGATTTTGGGTTTTACTTATTAAATTGTCATAGCCTAATTAATCCAGGCATTTTTGGAAATTTTTAGCCATTGTCCATGCAAAATCTGTGCGCCAAGAACAGTTTTTGATCGTTTTTGCAAAAATACCCCCCCTCCTCTAAACTGCTCCTCCCAGGCCCGGGGAAGACCCACGGACGCCTCCAGTAGAATTCCCTAAAAGCACCATGCATATCAGTTGAAAATTACAAATTTTGGAATTACTTTCAACTTAGTACCAAAAATTATTTACTGTTGTTGTTACAGTCCACCGAAACTGAAACGGTATTTTTTGTATTCCGCCAAAACACAAATTGAAATTTTTGTCAGCACAGCACAACAGTACAACCACAGGTGGACAAGGGGGGGAAAGGGGGGGGAATTCCCCCCCCCCCGCCTCGGCGAAGTCGTCCACAAGGGGTCGCAAAATTGCTCCCACAAGGGGTAAGAAAATTGGCCACAAGGGGTAAGAAAATTACCCAATTCGCCGGAATTTTTCACTTAAAGTCACTATTTTTTGCGAAAAAAGTCTGAAGATCGCGTTTTTGATAAAATAGCTGTTTTTGTTTAAGAAATGGCAAAAATCGCTTAAAAATCCCTTCAAATGTACCCCTAAGAAAAATAGCTATCACAAGGGGTACCCAAATTTGCTTTCACAAGGGTCAGTGAAATTTGGCCTCCCGTTCAGGTATGAGTACAAGTTTCGCGTTTTAGTTAAAATGTAAATGTTTTGCAATTTATTGTCAGCATTTTGTTTAAAATGAAAAAATTTCTGGGGCCAATCCTATCAATATGGGAATGAGTTGGATTCGGATCGAACTTATTTTGGGATTCAACCCCAGAATTTTTGGATTGACTTAATCCTGCTTTGAATCCAATCCTTTTGGGATTGGGATTGAGTTAATCCAGATTCAAATTTTTTAACCCCATTTTCGATCCATTTCAATCCCTTTTTGGATCCAGTTTTAAGCTCTGTACATATTTTGCACGTAAAGGTGATATTCAACGTAACTGCGGTTGCTGTTCTATTTAGAATGACCCGACACAGTGTTTTGGTTCCAATTTCCAGTGCACCTTGCATCGCAATATTTTTCAGTTTCTTGTCGGCCTTTTCGTTTTGAATAAGAAAATTTCCGATGGTTGTGCTGTGGAATTATTGTGGAATGAAAATGAACGAATGATTGAATTAATGAATAAAAATGCGAAGCTGCCTAAAAGTGTAAAATTTATTTTAATTTATCACTATTCTTTCTAAATACAAAAATTTTGTTTAGGTTTTATGTTTCAGTGTATAGATTTCACGTTTTGTTATAAAATTAAACTAAATAAGGTAAAACTGAAACGTTTCAAAGAAGAGGTAAGCAAAACCCAAAAGTAAATGAAACTGTAAGGGAAGCAGGCATAGGAAAGATTGATAAGCCTGCAATGGGAGTTCAGCTGATGGTCCCGTGGTGTAGTGGTTAGCATGTCTGACTCTAGAGCAGAAGGGCCGTGGTTCGATCCCCGGCGGGACCAATTCTTTACTTTCAATGGTGAGAGAAAAGCTGAACCTCCCTCTTTCCTTCTCTCTTCTAGGTCCTGGTTTCGTGGGTACGATGGTGCCTGACGCCTCCCGTTCGGGCTTGTCCTTGGTTTCTTCTTGGTCCACCAGCCCTGGTAGAAGCGCTACATGTGGCGAGGCTGCCAGGAGGACCCGGATTGGACTCCTGTCTCCGGTCCCCCAGTAGTTGCTTCTGGTTTGTTGGATCTAAAGGGGTCTGGAACGTGTGTCGGGGGAGCACGGATCCCTTGGGCTCAGAATGCCCTGCGCTGGATGCGCTCTCGGTTCGATTCCGAGTTGAGTAAGCCGCGGGACGCGTCTTAAAGAAACCCGGGGGAGATGTAAGGGAAGCAGGCATAGGAAATATTGATAAGCATGCAATGGGAGTTCAGCTGATGGTCCCGTGGTGTAATGGTTAGCATGTCTCCTCCGGAGTCAGATGGCCGTGGTTCGATCCCCGGCGGGACCAATTCTTTACTTTCAATGGTGAGTGAAAAGCTGATACTCCCTCTTCCCTTCTCTCTTCTAGGTCATGGTTTCGTCGGTACGAGGGTGCCTGACGCCTCCCGTCTTGGGCTTGTCCTTGGTTTCTTCTTGGTCCACCAGCCCTGGTAGAAGCGCTACATGTGGCGAGGCTGCCAGGAGGACCCGGATTGGACTCCTATCTCCGGTCCCCCAGTAGTTGCTTCTGGTTGGTTGGATCTAAAGGGGTCTGGAACGTGTGTCGGGGGAGCACGGATCCCTTGGGCTCAGAATGCCCTGCGCTGGATGCGCTCTCGGTTCGATTCCGAGTTGAGTAAGCCGCGGGACGCGTCTTAAAGAAACCCGGGGGAGATGTAAGGGAAGCAGGCATAGGAAATATTGATAAGCATGCAATGGGAGTTCAGCTGATGGTCCCGTGGTGTAATGGTTAGCATGTCTCCTCCGGAGTCAGATGGCCGTGGTTCGATCCCCGGCGGGACCAATTCTTTACTTTCAATGGTGAGTGAAAAGCTGATACTCCCTCTTCCCTTCTCTCTTCTAGGTCATGGTTTCGTCGGTACGAGGGTGCCTGACGCCTCCCGTCTTGGGCTTGTCCTTGGTTTCTTCTTGGTCCACCAGCCCTGGTAGAAGCGCTACATGTGGCGAGGCTGCCAGGAGGACCCGGATTGGACTCCTATCTCCGGTCCCCCAGTAGTTGGTTCTGGTTGGTTGGATCTAAAGGGGTCTGGAACGTGTGTCGGGGGAGCACGGATCCCTTGGGCTCAGAATGCCCTGCGCTGGATGCGCTCTCGGTTCGATTCCGAGTTGAGTAAGCCGCGGGACGCGTCTTAAAGAAACCCGGGGGAGATGTAAGGGAAGCAGGCATAGGAAATATTGATAAGCCTGCAATGGGAGTTCAGCTGATGGTCCCGTGGTGTAATGGTTAGCATGTCTGCTCCGGAGTCAGAAGGGCCGTGGTTCGATCCCCGGCGGGACCAATTCTTTACTTTCAATGGTGAGTGAAAAGCTGATACTCCCTCTTCCCTTCTCTCTTCTAGGTCGTGGTTTCGTCGGTACGAGGGTGCCTGACGCCTCCCGTCTTGAGCTTGTCCTTGGTTTCTTCTTGGTCCACCAGCCCTGGTAGAAGCGCTACATGTGGTCTAAAGTTGAATTTTGCATTGGCAAAACATCCTACAATTTCATAGTTTCTCTGGGAAATTTTTTTTATCATAATGAAGAATTTAACAAAATTATATCAAGATTTTGGTAAGTTGTTGTTGTATTCAGAGTAGAAATGTAGAATGCAAAGGTATAAGTGGTGTCGTAAACTGATTACGACAAATTTCCGTGAGTGTGTCCTACCATGCTCTAAACCACACATTCTACATGACAGGTAGACATGCAGACTTCCCAAAGCATAGAGACTTCGGAGAGACAGGGACTTTGGAGAGAAAGACCGACAATAGCCCAAAAAATGTGTCCACATACATGTCGGAATGTGTAAACATATACACATGTATAGGAGTATACTTGTCCTAGTGAGCATTGAGCTCTAGCAATATGGATCACACCGAACATCTCCAGAGCCAGACAGCCACTATTTATGTGTACATTTACATGTTGACACATGTATACATGTTGACACATGTATATATACATGATGCTGACACATGTATACATGTTGACACATGTATACATGTTGACACATGTATACATGTTGACACATGTATACATGTTGCCACATGTATACATGTTGCCACATGTATACATGTTGCCACATGTATACATGTTGACACATGTGTATAATACATGATGCTGACACATGTATACATGTTGACACATGTATACATGTTGACACATGTATACATGTTGCCACATGTGTATATATGTATACATGTGTATATATACACGATGCTGACACATGTATACATGTTGACACATGTATACATGTTGACACATGTATACATGTTGACACATGTATACATGTTGCCACATGTATACATGTTGCCACATGTATACATGTTGCCACATGTATACATGTTGACACATCTATACATGTTGACACATGTATACATGTTGACACATGTATACATGTTGACACATGTATACATGGACACATGTATACATGTATATATAAATGTATATGTATATATATATATATATACATATACATATATATACATAGAAAGTGGGAGTCTGGCTATGGAGGAGTTTGGTGTAAACCAGATTGCAAGAGCGGTTAGAGCGGAATGCGCTCTAGGGTAGGCATACATCTACACATGTGTACATGATTGCACCTGTGGACATGTAGATGTACACATTTTTTGGGGCTGCTGTCGGTCTGTCTGCGTCTCTCATCTCTTTCAGGTGTGGTCTAGGGTCTACACGCACTCACACTTCTTAATACACACACGCATGGGCATGTAGAATTATAAGAATTTAGACATACACGTCCTCTTTCGCTCAGACTTCTTATACACACACACACATGGACATGAAGAATTATAAGAATTCAAGGCACACATTCTCTGGTTATTACCCATTCTCTCGTACACTAGTCCCTGTTACACTAGAAGGTAGAAATATACATAAACATGAATATGTACACTTTTCGCTGCTTCCACCTGGCGGGCTGAAACTATTTTTACTTCTTAATACACACACATGGACATGTAGAACTATCAGAATTTAAGGCACACATTCTCTCGTACACTAGTCCCTTTTACACTAGAAGATAGAAATATACATAAACATGAATATGTACACTTTTCACTGCTTCAACCGGGCGGGCTGAAACTATTTTTAAAAGCAGGTTCTTACCTTAAAGAAGCCTGCATGTGTATATAGGAAAAAATTTAACACCCTCATCAGCAATTAACAAAATATGACATGGACATGTAGTTTCTAAAATTTTTTAGGCTCTTGCCCTCACTAGGGCTGAGCGATCATGTCTTTCTGCTGTATTCCTGTGCATGTATATTTTTAAATTTTTTAGGCTCTTGGACTGGGCTGGTCGTGTACATGTATATTCTTTTCGTTTTTGGTTCTTGGTCTCACTAGATGTAGATGTATATTTAGTATAGATTGTCGCGGTGGCCCAGAGTAAACCCATTCATCAACTCGTGTAGATGTATATTGTTAAATTTTTCAAGCTCTTACCGCCGTTAACGCTTGGTAAATTGTTGTGGTGTAGATGTATACTGCAAAATTTTCCACACTCCTGCCCTCGCTAGGTGTGTGGCTGTCCCTGTGAAAATATTGAAAATATTAACTTGATTTAATTCTGGTTCGTCGTTTTCAACGATTTAATTCTTCTAATATGTTCCTTTTCCAGCCTCAAAAATTCTTTTAAAAATTGTCGTAGAACATTTGGTTCTTTCGTGTTAATTTGTCGTTAAGTTTCCACTATCCATTATACATCTGTTCATTGTCGTTATATCTTGAATACATGGAAAAACAACCAAGATTTTATCAAAATTGTTGCATAACACAAAACTTCGAAGTAATGTAATCTGCAACAATTTTTTATATCATTGAAAAGAACAGAAAAAATGCTACAAGTTGCCGAATTAGTTTATTAATTACATTAAGCTAATTAGTTAGAATTAATTAATAAAAATAACTAATAAATTACCTGTCATAAGCCTTAGGCTAATGGGCCAATGAGCGAGCAGACGTGATTTATCAAAGCGTGTGTTTATATTATATATATATATATAAATTAAGAAAACACAATGTCTGAGAATGGTGAACAGCCGATGGCCTCTAGTATAATAAGATTATGAAGATTATAAAGATTATAAGATTATAAAATACAAATTTAACATATACATCTTTGTATTTTGTACATGGGGAGCGAAATTGTACCTCTCTTCCCTAAATTATCTCCCCCCCCCGAAATCGCCCCTCCCGCGATTTTTCCTTCCCACCAGGTTTTTTGATCCAAAAATGTATGCCAAAAATAGGCAAGTTTTCAAAAAATGTTTGGCTTCACCGGAGATGCCAATACCACTGTTTCAATGTAAAAATGTAACAACAGATACAATTCTGCTGTATTCGGTCTGTGGAGATATTTAAACATTGGACTTTTACCTTTGCAGAAAGATTATTATATACGAGTTTTGGAAAGTGAAGGTTGTTCAGTATGCCAGTCTAGTCCGATCACGCCAGGCATATTCTGTATCAATTTATATAGGTTTAGTTAAATTGTAAATTAAATTATATATATATATTCTGTATATCCTAACTTATCAATCATTGGCACTTATCTATAATGTCTGTAATTTTGAGAACAGAATTGTGAAAGTAGACATTTAGTTGTGAAAGTAGAAAGCATTGGTTGTGTGTGAGCGTCAACACAATCCCCTCATTTTCTCAAGTTAGCAACGACTTAAGGCGCATAACTTTAACGAGTCGAACGACCCCAGACATAAACTTGACCTTTGTGTGTAACTTTATACCTCTGCCTGTTAATCATTTTAAGTGGACAACCAAGAAACTGGAAGACACTGGAAGAAAGAAAGAAATGAAATGAAACAAACAAAATAAAAGAAAAGATAATAGAAAGAAAGAAAATTTGTACTGAAATATGCGAATGTGGAAAGAAGCAATGCTAAACACGGGCTTGTGCTTGTAAGAAGGCAAACCTATCATGCACAAGCCATTGCCATTCCAAATTCGCTTGTAGCAATCGATGACTGTAAAATTAAATTAAACTTAAACAGATTATTATTTGAATTTTTGAATGACTTATTATTAAAGAAAAGCGTATAGGCTTCATAGGTAGGATAAAGATACAGGAGTGCCATACTAAAGTACTGGAAAATTTACTATCTTGCCAATACCGTTAGCAACATAGTTAACTTGCCAAAATTTTAGCAAGATTTTACTATCTTGCTAAACTCTTAGCAAGATTACAATCTTATCAACAGTTTAGCATGATAACTATCTTGCCAATTTCACTATCTTGCTACGACATGTACACCAATAATGTGTTTCACTTTAGGCGTCATGCTGAAGTCACTTACTTGGGGACGCTGGCGCAAATACAGGAATTCCACCTATAAGATTAAGAATTATAAATTAGCAAATCAAACGACAAATGTAAACAAAAAATATGGGCCCGGCCTGTAACTTAGGCTTAGGAATATCATAGGGGGTTAATTTGATGTTCATTGACTTAAGGTGGTTATTACTTTTAGATTCATCAACTTTACGACCAAAAAATATGTGTACAAACTTTGACCGTTTATAGCATGTCTTTGGAGTCCCCAACAATGCATGTATTTTTAGAATCGTCGGAAATCGAGAACTGAAAATCTGAAAATTTTAGTTTTTCACTAATTTTTTCAAAATCATAACTTTGTTTCCACGACCGAATAGAGCTAGTCCAGCAGCACATTTTGCTCTTACCAACTTTTAAGGAAAAAGGCACCAATTTCCGGAATTTCGGGTTTTTAGAATTCTCGGATTTTAAAAACTTTCTCCAGTACCCACAAGATGGGTATCACTGGAAAGCTCTTAACGAGCTGAACAACGTTTGCAATAGAACGAACTCTTGAAAATGCACTCAATTCTCGGTATTCGCGAAAACGCGAATTTCCGGATTATAAAAATTTTCTCCAATGCCCCCACAATATGGGTGTAGCGGGGCTAGCAAGAATTCCTAACTACTAACACCGTTACCACACCCGTACGTAGCGGATGCGGAGACCGTAGCACAGATGGATATCACACCGACCACAGGAGACGGTCGGGACACTTCGTCAGACAATAAACCCGGTAAATAGCCTACCTTAAGGGGAGAGATGACTCTCCACTCTCACTCAAATTCAGAACTACCTAACTAGACAGAAGCTCAGGAGAGTAATCAAGCCTAATTAAGATAGTAACAACGATTTATTATAAAGGAAACAAACAAGTATTATTATTATATAGAATAATATAATTAGGTGAATCTCAGTTATACAAACAATCATACAAAGTCATAATGACTTACAGTCACAAGGCCAACGGCCTACGTAGCTCTGGGGAGAGCTACACTGAGGAAATATACAGAGGACATATCCAGAGAAAATAGGTGGATTAAATAGCGTAAATAGAGAAAGCATTCGCGATGGTGTAAAAATACTAGACTGAAGGAGGGAAGCGAGAAGTGGATTGAACCCTACCAAGAGCGCCTTAGTGATAATATTTCTCCAATCACGTAGCTCCCAAGGGGGGGTACCCAACCCACCCAATCCTGTATAGACACATTGGGGAGCTACGTGACTTGCAAAACTTTCCCAGCCCAATGGTGATGTTATATGAAGCCATAAGGGTAGCTATGTTAGCTACAGCCGCCAGCGCAAGGTTTGACCGTGCGCAACCGTGATCCGTTACATGGGTGTCTTCTGAAAGCCCTCGATGAGATGAACAAATCTTAGTATAGAACTTGTCTAAAAATACCCCGAATGCCCGAAATTCACGAATTCCGAATTTAACTTTACATAGCTTCGAAGTTTTACGTGAATTCCGAGTAGTGGGAGCACTTCTTCTAGTTGATTATGATACAACACTTGCTCAGCTCATCAAGAGCTTTCAAGTGATGGCCATGTTGTGGGGTATTGGAGAAAACTGAAAACCCGAAATAACGGATTTTTGGGAATTCCGGAAATTGAGTGTTTTTCAAGAGCTCGTTCTACTACAAAAGTTGTCTAGCACGTTAAGTGCTTGCTAATGAAACCCATCCTGTGGGTATTGGAGAAAATTTTTAAAATCAGGAAATTTTGAAAACCCAGAATGCCGGACATTAGGTGCGTTTTCGTGAAAAGCTTGTAAAAGCAAAAATGTGCAGTGGGACCAGCTCTATTTCATGGTGCAAACAAAACTTTGATTGCGATAAAAATTGATTGAAAGCTAGTAATGTTAGATTTTCCGTGAATGAAACCTGGAATTCAGGATTTTCGAAATCTCGAGTTCCTGACGATTCTAAAAATTACATTGTTGGGGTTAACTCCAAAGACAAAACTGCTATGAACGGTTAAAGTTGAGATGCCATCTTTTGTATTAAAATATAGCTTAACATTTTTCTGTTTTTAATGGAAGCTGAATACTGATTTGTATCGGACTATTGGCAAGAGCTTGTGAACGATTGTGAATCTAGAGTATATACTTAAGGTGGTGATTCGAAACTACACGAAACTAATGTTGCTTTTCTAAAATATTTTTAACACATTTTAGAAGAAGTATAATTTTCCAGATTTTTTTGCAGACTCAAATTTTTTCGCGAGACATCGGTTATATCATTCGATACCTCCATCAAATAGCTGGGGACGATTTTTTATTTATTGTGAAATCGCTCTTCGTTATAGAGAAATAAGCTGAAATGTTTGCGTAACCTGTATTTTGCTTACTTTTTCCAAATTTGTCAAGCGATTACTTTAGCTAGAAAGCAGCAATCGGGGCAACTAAAAAATCGTCCCTGGGTATATTTGTGCAGAACACATTTGTTCAGTAGAAGCCCTCCAGCTTGCATGGTGTATGCTCCACAATCTTTGGAAAAAATTGGTCGTGTTTTTGCAAAAACTACATATTTTATGATAGCAGCCTACAGGATAGCAGTTGGAAGACGATCATGCATCGGATAATTTGTCCCTGTGAGACCTTCAGATCGACGCCCTTAGTTTGATTTTACGGCCTCCTTAGTTCAAAAAATGTTGGATTATATGATTTCTGCAAAAATGACAAGTTTTCGACGCCAAAACAAGAAAATCGGCTATATCTCACGGTAGAGAAAAGCTAGAAACTTGCTTTAAAAAGCAAAAATATGAAGCTCAATGAGATTTTCGAATGAATATAGTAATAAATGTATTGCTGCTGCCAAACGTTCAGAAATTGGGAAAACCCACTCTGACCGGAAATCTCGAATTTTTGAATCGGGACTTTCGCGGAGAGCGCTAGAACGCTATAAGAACTGATTTCGGAAAGTTTCATCAAATTTCATCTTGATTTACGCCGCGAAATAACAATATGTGCCCAAAAGGAATCACCACCTAAGGTGGAGACTAATACTTTTGGAAGACTTAATATACTTTTGGAGACCTCAACTTTCAACCCTTATTACTCATTTATTCATTGGAGTTAAGAAGCCATTTTTATATCGAAATGGAGCTTAATATTTTCTCTTTCTATTGAATACAGTGAAACTAACTTTAGTTCTCAGAAATTATTTTACTGCATTTTCGAAGTAATTTAATTTTCCAGAATTTTTGCAGACTAAAGTAAATTTTTTCGTTAGGCGTCGGCCACATCATTCGATTCCACTGTCAAAATAGCTCGGGACCCTTTTTTAATTATTATGAAACCGCTCTTAGTTATAAAGAAATTAATTTATAACTAAGATGCGCAACCTGCATTTTGCCTACTTTTTCCAAATTTGGCATGCAACCACTTTAGTTAGAAAGCAGCAATCGGGGCAACTATAAAGGGTCCCTGGCTATTTTTGTGTAAAACACGTCTAGTAAGTAGCAACCCTATAGCTTGCATAGTAAATGGTCCACAATCGCTGGAAAAATTTGGTCACGTTTTGCAAAAATTGAATTTTTATGACAGCAGCATACGGGCTATCATTTAGAACATTGCGATGCCAATAATAATTGGCGTAGACGAGACCTTCAAATCGACACCCTTTGTTTAATTTTACGGCTTGCATAACCAAAAAAATGGCACATAATTTGATTTCTGCAAAATGACAAGTTGTCAAAGCCAAAATAAGAAAATCA
>JASAND010001003.1:0-75000 GCA_030248195.1 Trissonchulus latispiculum
ACTGGAAGACTAAACTGTGCAAAAATTATTATGAAAGATTATAAATGTTTATTTATACAATACAGTTATATGACAAAATTTCAAAATGTTCCAGCCTCGCACTCTAACGCTAATATCCGGACAGTGGACATTGTTATGTTGTTTGTAATGTCTAAGTTACTTTGGACGGTTTAGCCTTTAACTTTTATCATTTAAGTTACCGTAGAAACTCCGCTCTGTCCAATACTTAAATCTTTCTAAGAGGGCAAATAATAAAATTGGCATTTCCTTATATCCTGCGCTCGCGTAGTCTTGACCAGTTAAATAGTGAATTGCTATTAATTTTCTTTTAGGCAGATTTGGCATATGGTAGAATGTTGTAGAACCTCAAGACTAAATATATTGTAGAATGATGCCAAATGGCAATATGCGATGACAATCTATTAAGTAGCATCAAAAGAGATCGTACGATCATAATAAACATATTGCATATATTAACTAAAGGAAATTATAGTATGTAGAAGAGAAATTTAATAAAATTTTTTGGGGGGGTGGGGTTTGGGGTTGCTGTGGGGGTAGTGCGTTGTGTTGTTTTTTGTTTTAGTAATAAATATATGGGAATAGTCACATATTACTTACCTATATATATACCTATTAAACTGTTCAAGGCAAAGAATTCAAAGTTTTGTAAACAATTTTACTCCGAAATTTTAAATTTTCTTCTACTTATAGGGGGCAGCGCCCAAAGACACCTTGCGTATCTATTTTTCGCCAGCTATTCATACTCTGACACCGCAGTTCGACGAGCATGCAACGTAAAATGAAGCTAAGGTCCGTGACGTTGTCTAAAAACGTAGTAAATCGAAGCTAAAAGTGTTTATAGCTTTATACTATATAATTTTTGTAATTTTACGCAGTCGAAATTAATATATACGCATTCTAAAATAAAAATATATGCAAAATTTAAGCAGGTGCGTTTTTCAAAAAATTCATTAAAAACCCCTGATATGCACGCTTTTTTACAAAATACAATTTAAAATGCACACACAAAAGCTTAGTCAAATTTTGCTACTGCTAACCACAACATGGCTCAAAAAATTTTCAAATAGGTGAAGCTTTTTAAAAAGAGCTCTAGCTTTTAGCTGGGGCTGCCGCCCCCAGACCCCCGCTTCTTCCCAATTTTTCTTATCATAGCTACGTTGCTTTGCTTTGTTTAGGGTTTTATTATTTGGAGTTATATAGTACATATGTACGTATATTCCTTATGTATCCGGTGAAACCAGGGCGCTAGCCAGAAGACAATTTTAATCCTTTGAAACAACACAAAGTGGTCAGAAAAAATTGTTTTCAGGTCTAAAATGCAAAAAATTATCAACTTCTGGGGGACTTCTCGCATTTCTGAGAATGATTAATTCTAATTAACTACCTCAACCAATGTAACCAATTACTATATACATGCACAAAGCAAAAAAGCACAAAAATCTCAAAAATCTCAAAGCACAAAAACATGTGTAGAAATAAATGACTATAAAAAATTTCAACATTGTTGCCGCCCCCCCTGTCAGAAAACGCTGGGTGCGCCACTGATGTATATATATACAGAAAAAGCGAGTTCTTTCCGTATACAACATCAAAAATAAAACATAACAAAAAGGTGTAGAAGGGGGGTCTGGGGGGCGAAGCCCCCAGAAACGGTAAAGATGTGGATACAAATTAATGCGCATTGAAGAAAGTACCCACTATTTGGCAAAACTTGTCAAAAAATTTCTGTGTAACGTTACACAGTCGCCAAAAATTTTTTGCTATTTTCCAGAAAAAAGTGTGTAATTACACGCGTTTTTGAGCAAAAAAAACACTGTTTCCAGCACTCGGAAAATTTAGAATGCCCAGTCCCGACCCGACCACACCAAGTTTTTGTCGTGCTTTGAAAATTTTAAGGGGCCCCTCCCCGCAGAAAAATTTAGAACGGCCCGCCCCGACCCCACCTTGTTTTTTCTTGTTTTGAAAAATTTTTAATTTTGTTCGTGCGTACAAAAATTTTTAAGGGGCCTGCTCTCCCATCCCAGCACTCGGAAAATTTTTAATGGCCCGCCCCGACCCCACCATGTTTTTGTCGTGCTTTGAAAATTTTAAGGAGCCCCTCCCATCATTTCACGCAGAAAAATTTAGAATGGCTTGCCCGACCCCACCTTGTTTTTTTCATGTTTTGAAAATTGTTTTTATTTTTTTCTTGCCTACAAAAATTTTTAAGGGGTCTAGTCTCCCATCCCAGCATTCGGAAAATTTTTAATGGCCCGCCCCGACCCCACCATGTTTTTGTCGTGCTTTGAAAATTTTAAGGCACCTCCCATCATTTCACGCAGAACAATTTAGAATGGCCAGCCCCGACCCCACCTTATTATTTAAATTTTAGCAACTGTGGCCGAATGAAACTTTTCCGTGCGTACAAAAATTTTTAAGGGGTCTGCTCTCCCATCCCAGCACTCGGAAAATTTTTAAAGGCCCGCCCCGACCCCACCAGGTTTTCGTCGTGCTTTGAAAATTTTAAGGGGCCCCCTCCCATCATTTCACGCAGAAAAATTTAGAATGGCTTGCCCGACCCCACCTTGTTTTTTTCATGTTTTGAAAATTGTTTTTATTTTTTTCTTGCCTACAAAAATTTTTAAGGGGTCTGGTCTCCCATCCCAGCATTCGGAAAATTTTTAATGGCCCGCCCCGACCCCACCATGTTTTTGTCGTGCTTTGAAAATTTTAAGGCACCTCCCATCATTTCACGCAGAACAATTTAGAATGGCCAGCCCCGACCCCACCTTATTATTTAAATTTTAGCAACTGTGGCCGAATGAAACTTTTCCGTGCGTACAAAAATTTTTAAGGGGCCTGCTCTCCCATCCCAGCACTCGGAAACATTTTTAATGGCCCGCCCCGACCCACCAGGTTTTGTCGTGCTTTGAAAAATTTTAACAACTGTGGCCGAAGAAAATTATTCCGTGCCTACAAAAATTTTTAAGGGGCCTGCTCTCCCATCCCAGCACTCTGAAAAATTTAGAATGCCCCGTCCCGACCACACCAGTTTTTTTGTGAAATGAGAAATTTTAACAACTGTGGCCGAAGAAAATTATTCCGTGCCTACAAAATTTTAAAGGGGCCTGCTCTCCCATCCCAGCACTCGGAAAGATTTTTAATGGCCCGCCCCGACCCCACCAGGTTTTTGTCGTGCTTTGAAAATTTTAAGGGGCCCCTCCCATCGTTTCACGCAGAAAAATTTAGAATGGCCCGCCCCGACCCCACCTTGTTTTTTCTTGTTTTGAAAAATTTTTAATTTTGTTCGTGCGTACAAAAATTTTTAAGGGGCCTGCTCTCCCATCCCAGCACTCGGAAACATTTTTAATGGCCCGCCCCGACCCACCAGGTTTTGTCGTGCTTTGAAAAATTTTAACCAAATTTTTTCGTGATTACAAAAATTTTTACAAATATTTTTAAGGGACCGCTCCGATCCCAGCACGCGGAAAAATTTTGAATGGCCCGCCCCGACCACCAGGTTTTCTTCGTGCTTTGAAAATTTTAAGGGGCCCCTCCCATCATTTCACGCAGAGAAATTTAGAATGGCCCGCCCCGACCCCACCTTGTTTTCTTGTTTTGAAAATTTTTTAATTTTGTTCGTGCGTACAAAAATTTTTAAGGGGCCTGCTCTCCCATCCCAGCACTCTGAAAAATTTAGAATGCCCCGTCCCGACCACACCAGTTTTTTGTGCATTGAAAAATTTTACTACTGTGGCTGAAGAAAATTTTTCCGTGCCTACAAAAATTTTTAAGGGGCCTGCTCTCCCATCCCCGCACTCTGAAAAATTTAGATGCCCCGTCCCGACCACACCAGTTTTTTTGTGATTGAAAAATGTAAAAATGGGCGAAAAAATATTCCGCGCCTACAAAAATTTTTAGGGGCCTGCCCTCCCATCCCAGCACTCTGAAAATCTTTAGAATGCCCCGTCCCGACCACCAGTTTTTTTGTGCATTGAAAAATTTTAACAACTGTGGCTGAAGAAAATTTTTCCGTGCCTACAAAAATTTTAGGGCCTGCTCTCCCATCCCCGCACTCTGAAAAATTTAGATGCCCCGTCCCGACCACACCAGTTTTTTGTGCTTGAAAAATTTCAACAACGTGGCGAAGAAAATTTTCCCGCGCCAACAAAAATTTTAACGGGGCCAGCTCTCCCATCCCAGCACTCTGAAAAATTTAGAATGCCCCGTCCCGACCACACCAGTTTTTTGTGCATTGAAAAATGTTAACAACTGTGGCCGAAGAAAATTATTCCGCGCCTACAAAAATTTTTAAGGGGCCTGCCCTCCCATCCCAGCACTCTGAAAATCTTTAGAATGCCCCGTCCCGACCACACCAGTTTTTTTGTGCATTGAAAAATTTTAACAACTGTGGCTGAAGAAAATTTTTCCGTGCCTACAAAAATTTTTAAGGGGCCTGCTCTCCCATCCCAGCACTCTGAAAAATTTAGAATGCCCCGTCCCGACCACACCAGTTTTTTTGTGCATTGAAAAATTTCAACAACTGTGGCTGAAGAAAATTTTTCCGTGCCTACAAAAATTTTTAAGGGGCCAGCTCTCCCATCCCAGCACTCTGAAAAATTTAGAATGCCCCGTCCCGACCACACCAGTTTTTTGTGCATTGAAAAATTTTAACAACTGTGGCCGAAGAAAATTATTCCGTTCCTACAAAATTTTAAAGGGGCCTGCTCTCCCATCCCAGCACTCGGAAAGATTTTTAATGGCCCTACCCGACCACACCAGTTTTTTTGTGCATTGAAAAATGTTAACAACTGTGGCCGAAGAAAATTATTCCGCGCCTACAAAAATTTTTAAGGGGCCTGCCCTCCCATCCCAGCACTCTGAAAATCTTTAGAATGCCCCGTCCCGACCACACCAGTTTTTTTGTGCATTGAAAAATTTTAACAACTGTGGCTGAAGAAAATTTTTCCGTGCCTACAAAAATTTTTAAGGGGCCTGCTCTCCCATCCCAGCACTCTGAAAAATTTAGAATGCCCCGTCCCGACCACACCAGTTTTTTTGTGCATTGAAAAATTTTAACAACTGTGGCCGAATAAAACTTTTCCGTGCGTACAAAAATTTTTAAGGGGCCCCTCCAATCCCAGCACGCGGAAAAATTTATAATGGCCCGCCCCGACCCAACCCCACCTTGTTTTTTTTGTTTTGAAAAATTTTTAATTTTGTTCGTGCGTACAAAAATTTTAAAGGCGCCTGCTCTCCCATCCCAGCACTCGGAAACATTTTTAATGGCCCGCCCCGACCCACCAGCTTTTGTCGTGCTTTGAAAAATTTTAGCCAAATTTTTTCGTGATTACAAAAATTTTTAAACATTTTTAAGGGGCCGCTCCGATCCCAGCACGCGGAGAAATTTTGAATGGACCGCCCCGACCCACCAGGTTTTCTTCGTGCTTTGAAAATTTTAAGGGGCCCCTCCCCGCAGAAAAATTTAGAATGGCTCACCCCGACCCCACCTAGTTTTTTTTCTTGTTTTGCAAAATTTTTAATTTTGTTCGTGCCTACAAAAATTTTTTAAGGAGGCCTGCTCTCCCATTCCAGCACTCGGAAAGATTTTTAATGGCCCGCCCCGACCCCACCAGGTTTTGTCGTGCTTTGAAAATTTTTAACAAAATTTTTTTCGTGATTATATATAAAAAATTTTGCAAACATTTTGAATGGCCCGCCCCGACCCACCAGGTTTTCTTCGTGCTATAAAAAATTATTAATTTTTGTCGTGCTTACAAAACTTTTTACGCCGCCACTCCCATCCCAGCACGTGAAAAAATTGTCAATGGTCCGCCCCAACCCAAACACGTTTTTTGTGCATATATATACGTATATATATATATATATAAACAATGGACCGGAATGACCAATAGAAATTTTTAAAGGGGCCGCCCCATCCCTGTATATCAAGGCCGCACCCAGGGGGGGTTCAAGGGGTCTAGACCCCCCCTTTTTGGATGACAATATAGAAAATTTTTGCTATTTTTATGGCAAAAACAGCTATTTTTAAAAAATTTTCGCGCCTTCGGCGCGATAATTTACTTTTTGCTAGAAATTAACGTCCAATGTACTGTTTTTTGGCAAAAATGCAAAAAGTTTTCAACTTCTGGGGGGCTCCGCCCCCAGACCCCCCGTTCCATTTTAGCTTGGACCCCCCCCTTTTCAAAATCCTGGGTGCGGGCCTGCTGTATATATATATATATATATATATATATGTGTGTGTGTGTGTGTGTGTGTGTATGTGTGTGTGTTCGGACACAGGAAAATATCCAGAATGGGCTAATGGAGAGCAGTGGCCGAAGAAATTTTTTTCCTGCGTGCGTTAAATTTTTAAGGGGCCTCTCCCACCCCAGCACGCGGAAAAAGTTCGAATCAACCACCGAGACCCCACCAGGTTTTTTTCTGTGCTTTGAAAATTTTTAACAAAATGTTTTTTGACTACAAACATTTTTACGGAGCTATATACCCCTGGTGTTCGGACATACAAAAAACCCACCAGCTTTTTTTCGTGCTTTGAAAAATATAAAAAATTCGTCGTGGTTAGAAAAATTTCACAGGAACCACTCCCATCCCTCTGGCATTTTTTTAGGGTTTTGAAAGTGGGGGGGGCTTCGCCCCCCCCCTAGGGAGGGGGAAGGGGGGGGGGGCTTCCGAAAAGTGGGGGGGGGCGAGCCCAAGGTATAAAATACCAAAATTTTTAGCGAAAAATTTGCATTTTTTAGGTAAAAACACAAAAAAATCGCTGTTTTTAACCTTAAAATTAAATTATGAGTCCATAAATTAGCTAAAAATTGAGAAAATTTTTGAAAATTTGACCTCAAAAACCAAATTTTTCGACACTTTTGGGCGACCCCCAAAAAAGTGGGGGGGGGCTTGCCGAAAAGTGGGGGGGATGAAAGTGGGGGGCTCCGAAAAGTGGAGGGGGGAACCGAAAAGTGGGGGCCCCCCACCCCCCCCCCACTAAAAAAATGCCAGTCCCTGCACGTGCAAAAATTGTCAATGGCCGGCCCCGACCCAAACACGTATTTTTGTGCTTAGAAACATTTCGATATCTCTGGATCTGTTCTGGGATAAGAACCATCCATGCAAGCAGAAAAATTTTGAATGGCCCGCCCCGACCCCACCCTGTTTTTTTTTCTTGGGCCAAAGAAATAGTTTCCGTGCGTACAATAATTTTTACGGGGCCTCTCCTACCCCAGCGCTCGAAAGAATTTGGAATGGCCCGCACCCGCACCGACCCCTCTGAAAAATTTTTCAATGGCCTGCCCGACCCAAACACGTGGGAGGGGGTCGCAACGCAACATACGGTGCGCTCGCGAACAGATTTTTGGCGGGGGGGGGGTCGCAACACACGGGAAGCCCACGAACTATTTTAACATAGCGGGACGGCGTTCGCGCACAGGAAAAAATCCTGAATCGGCTGGTGGACAGGTGTGGCCGAAGACGGGGGAGCCTCAACCATAGGTGTACCTGGGGGGGGACTCTCTCCCCTAAAATGGAAAAGTGCCGGCCCCACCCTCGAAATTTTGGAGGCAGACCCCCACCCCCAAATTGCCAAATCCCAGACCCCACCCACCCAAATTTGTCAGCAGACCCCATGGGCGTATATATCCAGGGGAGGGGTTTTGGGGGTTGGGGGTTGAAACCCCTCCATTTTGAGTTAAATTTTATCAATATTCCATTACAAAACGTGTAAATTTTTGTCAAAACCCCCTCCTTTTTAATAAATTTTAGTCAAAACCCTCTCCTTTTCCAATTCCTGGATACGCCCCTCCTGCCAGACCCCACCTACAAAATTTTGAAAATTTTGCCTCAAATTTAATAAAAATTCGAAATTTTTCAAAAAATCCAAGTTTTTTTTCGAATAAATTAGCAAAAATGAAGAAATATTTTTGATTTTTAGTTGGAAATAACGCTTTTTTAGCAAATTTGCGAATTTTTTCTAAATTTTTGAACAAAAAATATTTTACCCCCCCCCCCCAAATTCGATTTTTCCGGACCCCACCCCACCTCAAAACGGCTGACCCCACCCACCCTAATTTCCGCTACCCCCTCCCCAACGTTTTCTCAACATGCAATGCAATAGCAGCCGCGGGTCCCCCCCCACCCTCCATTGTCCTCCCTATTTCTTGCCCTTTCACACCTATCACCGGGGGGAGGACCTTGAAAGTTACCCCGGAACGCTATTCATCCGTATCCGTTACCACCCCACCAACCCTCATAAATAGCAACGAGGTGGGGGTCCAGCCATGACAAAATTAAATATAATTTTTGTGCATTATAACATTTAAACAACTACCGTCGAATATAAATTTTCCGCGGAAAAAAATTTGGAGGCACATCCCAGACCCAGCGCACGGAACAAAATTGAGTGGCTGCTCCATCCACTTCTTCTTATTTCCTTGTTTCGGCGTTTTGGGGGGTAGAACCGAATTCTGTGCTTGGCGCGGAGCGGAGGGGGGATTGTCTTATAAATAGCAGCGATGTGGTGGAGGGGGGGCAAGCCAGCACAATTTAAATATGTATAGCGGCGTGGAGCGGGGGGGGGTTTTCTAATAAATAGCAACAGGGTGGGGGAGGGGGGGCCAACCAGCACAAATTAAAATATGTATAGCAGCCATAGGTGTGTTAGTTAGGGGGGGAGGTGGGGGGACCCCCCCCCCCCCCCAAAATGACAAATTTTGGCGACCCCCCCCCCCAGATTTTTGCTACGCCCCCCAGATTTTTGTCCAAAAAGTGGCCAAAAATGGCATAAAATCGAAAATTTAGGGGGGGTCCCCCCACGCTCCGTCGGAACCCCCACCCCCAGATTTTTTGCCCAGCCACACCTATGATAGCAGCGGCGAGGTGGGGGGGAGGGTTGGAACCGAATTCTGTGCTTGACGTGGAGTGGGGGAGGGGGCTGCCTGTAGGTATCCGTCACAGCGAGATACGGGGGGGGGGGTTTAGAACCATAGGTGTATATAACGGGGATTTGGGGGGGGGCCCCTCCCCCGGAATTTTGGGGGGGCCGGGGCCCCCATTTTAGACCCCCCCAACCCGCCACGACCCCCCCAAACCTCCCCAAAAAATTTAATTTTTTCTATTTTTATGTCAAAAATCGCATTTTCAGCCATTGCTAATGCCGAAGAACATGAAATCTTTAAGTAATTTTGACATTAGACAGTGTTTTTAAACTCGAAAACTTGATTGCCAACATGTTTCTGAGTCCAAAATAAGGTCAATATTGAGTCTGGAAGACCATAAAACCGTTTTAAACGTGTATTTCTCGCGATAATAAACAAGTGAAGCCAAAAATTTGGACTTTTTTTGAAAAATTT
Organism: Trissonchulus latispiculum; assembly: GCA_030248195.1. Taxonomy (NCBI): domain Eukaryota; kingdom Metazoa; phylum Nematoda; class Enoplea; order Enoplida; family Ironidae; genus Trissonchulus; species Trissonchulus latispiculum. Next base: position 9,363 of record JASAND010001003.1, read on the forward strand.
TGCAAAATTTGCCCTAAAAATGCCCAATTTTGGCCCAATTTGACTACCCCACCCCCCCAGGGGCCGGAGGCCCCCAAAAATTTCTGGGGGGGGGGGGTTTGAAACAAGGGCTGGGGGGGTTCCCCCCCCCAAACCCCCCCCCCACCCAATTACACCTATGGTTAGAACCGCACTCTGTGTTGAGCGGCAAAGGGGTGGGGTTGCAACACTGCAGGTCTATACACATGACACCGCCCTCCTGCTAAGCACTAGACAGTGGGGGCCCAGCAGCTGACAGCTTACCCCGTCCCCCTGCCACCTCCCTATTCCCTGACATGTATATTTTGGCGGGGGGGGGGAGTGAATAAAACTCCCCGTCCCCACCCGACCCAACATAAACATCTATCTGTCGCAACTAGCTTTCTGTTACACCTAGCTACACGCATAGCTCACTAGTTAGCTACCGCGCTGGCTCCACTTTAGCTTGTACACTTGTCCACCCCTCCTTTCAGGTCACCGCAATTCTTACCGCAATTCCACGTAAAAAATGTCGAACTTGTGTGACCCCCTCCCTAGATAGGGGTTGGCATACACCAGGAGCTTCCCGAAATTTGACAAACCGGACAGTGGTCCTGTCACGGTCGCCAAATATCAATCCCCGGTTTACTGTCCGGTTACTAAACCGGAAATTGGTTGGCGAATCTGATGCAGGTTCTTACGGGTGCAACTACTCCGAAAATGGAATCCCTAATCTAACTTCCTACCCTAATCAAACATGAGGCAATGTTGGCGTACAAATGAGTTTATTAAACAACTTACGGTTTATTCCCAAAATAAGGCACGCAGAGCTAATACATAAATATGGCTCGAAAGCCCGACCGTCCGTTACATAAACAATACCAACACTGATTAGACATGCGATTAAGCTATCTTTTATATAAGCAAAATGGTTGCTGTTTGAGTTGATTAGATTGATCGGTTGTTATAAGGTTTGTAGAATCGCAGACCGTAATTGCTAGTTTTTCACAAGGCAAACAGCACTTAATTTGTCACAGAGGAAGATGGGGCATCAATTATGCCAGTGTGTTAAATTGCTCAAGCACAGACACGAATCTACTAGAAGTAGTGTGTGAATTATTGAATTATGACTAGGCAATGACTGTGGTAACTAGAACTGCAAGTAAAATTTAAAACAGTGACACAGTGTACAGGTTCATGGAGCACTTATCATCTTTTCATTTTTCGTCCTTACTTTGCGACACTGTTTGCCAAATTCAACCATAAAAAGCAGGCATGCAGAAATAAAGCCATACATAGAGAGCTTAAACACAGTTTTCAAGTCATTCAGACTAAGCCGTTGCTTATCAATATCTGTTTGCTTGGCGAAATTGGCAACAACGGATTCCCATTCTGGTCCAAGATATTTTTTAATGATAGGTTTGGCAAGTCCATAGTCAGCAGCCGCTATTGCGCCATGCGATATCAGCTTTGTAAATGGTGATCTTTTTTGTAGCAAAAATGACAGTCCCTGACTGCTGAGAATTTTCAAGAGAAAACCATCTTTTAGGTAACGCGACCGCCATAGCTTATAGTAATGGCCATGGACTGTGTCAAAAGTAACACTGTTAGATCGCTGCAAAATACCGGTTCTAAACGCAGATAATGTGTCAAACATCGACAAATTTATTGGCGGTGCATAAAATGTAGTGCAGTTCGCAGCAATTTTACTGCGCTGAGAATGCTCATCGATAAGATAGGTTATAGATCCGATGTTGTCCAATTTGTAGGAAAGAAAGTTTACTCGAGGTTTGCAGACTGCTTCGACTAGGCTTAAACTGTCAGGATACGGCAGCTTCACAAAAGTCAAAAACAGCATAGCAACTAAACTCTCCGAGTATATGCATTCCAATGTTGCCATAAATAGGCTTTGTACTATTATTGCTATCCGTGCTCCATATCCGGAGTGTTTCTGGCCAGTTTGTCTTGCGCTAATGCGACAGATAAGGAATAAGTGCAAGCTTACCAATAAGGAGAACAATATCGTAGAACATATCCACGTAGTGGGTTTAAAAGGGGCCGTGAATGATAGCCTTAAAAATTACAACGTGTTACAAAGTACACTGCCACTAAGCTGTGAAACTTGAATATGTGCGTCTTGCGCGCAAATGATCCAAAACATAGTAAGGTCCTACAATGACGCCAGGATAATAAATACGAATATGTCTACCAAAACAATTTAGCCACTCAGTATAGCGAGTTCCCGCATTTGCAGTACTTACTGAGGAACTTTTTCCGGAAAGAATCTGACTCGGCCGGGGTATATTAGCCAATGTTTTGCTGAAGTAATTCCCATAATAGTAGCTGATTTGGTTGGACACTAGCCAGCTAGGTGTTAATGCAAAATGTATGTGCGTTCAACACACACAAACAAGTTGTGAAAACACTGTTTATTATTTCTCATACAACTCTGTTGCACCTTTACTGGGTAAAGGCGGTGCATATAAATCAGATAATGCACAGTGCAGCGTGCGTACAACTAAGCTATACGCACGCAGAAAGGAGGGAGGCCGTTCCCTAATCTAAGTCGCTGAAGCATACAGTTGCTTGCATGCTTCAGCATTGTCTACAGCAGAGCTCCACCCTAGAAAGCTCTGCTGCGCACCAAAAATTAGACCTCCCAGCTATGGCAAGCAATGATATTGTTGCCAATTAAAACTGAATTTAGTCAAGACTTACTGCGGTTGCAACCTAAATGAGTAAAGTTTCATCAATTAAGGATCGGCTGAATTGTTGTATCAGTACTTTACAACACGGCTTATACAACTCACAGTCTTTTTTCCAATGTTAATTGCGTGCATATATATAGCTGACTGCACGCTACAGAGAGCTTCGTTGCTGTTCTGTATCGTGCACCGTGTGGATAAGTTAAATGTCCACATTATGCTTGCTGGGAGGCCTGGAACTAAACCAAGCGAGTTTTTCCCTTAATTGGTTGGCTTCATCAGGGCACTGTTGCACCAACCACTGATTACTGATTAATCAGTAATCAGTAATCCGTAATCAGTAAAATCTGTTGCACCAACTTTACTGATTACAATCAGTAATCAGCAAATAATCAGTGAATAATCAGTGAATAATCAGTAAGTTGTTGCACCAAACTCTTTACTGATCACTGATTACTGATTATTTTCGCTTAAATTTAATCAGTCTCCTTTACCATAATTACTGCACAATCAGTCTAATTTTTCAGTAATTAGGGGCATATTTCGTGAACCTTTCCATTAATACTTAGTATATACTTTGTTATCAGGTGAACTTCACCGATTTCTAGCAAATATTCCTACTTCCCCAATAAATATATGTTGAAGTAGTTTTCCACTCTTGGTAAGCCAATAAGTACAGTTAGCACTAAAATCAATAAAAATGGATAAGCTGCAAAAATTAAAAATAAACTATAAATTTTCAAAATGTAGTAGTAAAGCTGCAATTAGGTAGTCCTTTTTCTGTTGAGTTTCTGGGCCAGCAATATCCCACAATCAGCCGTATTTCCTACGTAATCTGTAATCAGTAAATGTATGGACGTCCATTTCTCATCTAATAAGAAATCAGTAAAGTATATATGAAGAACGTGTGTTTCTTGTGTAATCAGTAATCAGTAAACAGCAATCAGGAATCAGTAGTCTTGTGCAACGGAAAATAACTTACTGATTACTGATTACTGATTGCTGAGTACTGATTACATTGAACTACCAGATACCATTAAGTAACTAAACTGAAAAAAGCATAACCAATAGTTACAAAGTATATATGTGGTAGGTATGCTAAACTAATTTGCTGCGTCATGCAGTGATCTGCATAGCGCACCAATGTGTGCAGCTGAGCTCTAACTTAGACAGTTCAGCTTCACACCAAAAAAGACCTCCCAGCCACTGCAAATTTACTGCCGGATGGTCTTAAAAATTGCTTGTACTTATGTTCTCGGCTGCAGCATCCCAGAATCAAGTTTCATAAGTTTAGTGGTAAGCTTCAATTGTAGCTTGTTTTGTTGTATAAAGTAATTTACAACAGTACAACACGGGATTGCTTGCATTCAGAGATGTAAGCAACGTCGCACGGGAAGCCACACACTCAGAGCATCCCTTACGGCGGGATTATAAAGCTCTGAAGGCACGCAGAGCCGTGTGTCGCGAAAGCGAAACTCTTAAATGTTTTTGTGCTTTTTCTAACAATTTAAATGAGTATTGATCTATAACTATAGTTGATTATAGTTAGTCAGTATGATAACACTATATGAGTTGCAATGTGTGAATAAAGCCACTAAATGCGGAATTTAGCACATGGTAGCATAGAAAAACGCTAATCCTCCTTTTCCTCCTAACTGCCTCCTGAATGGCTTCTATTACGGTAAATCTGCAGATCAGCTGATTATTGGTGGTGGTGGGATTTTTGGGTTCTTTAAGTGAAATAAAATTTAAGCGAAAATAATCAGTAATCAGTAATCAGCAATCAGTAATCAGTAGTCTTGTGCAACGGAAAATAACGTACTGATTACTGATTACTGATTGCTGATTACTGATTACTGATTACTGATTAAAAGTTGGTGCAACAGGGCCCAGGAGACATTGAACGACCAGATAAAATTAAGTAGCTAAACTGAAAAAAGCATAACCAATAGTTACAAAGTATGTGGGTAGGTATGCTAAACTAGTTTGCTGCGTCATGCAGTGATCTGCATAGCGCACCAGTGTGTGCAGCTGAGCTCCAACTTAGACAGCTCAGCTTCACACCAAAAAAGACCTCCCAGCCACTTGCCGGATGGTCTTAAAAATTGCTTGTACTTATGTTCTCGGCTACCATCCCAGAATCAAGTTTCATAAGTTTAGTGGTAAGCTTCAATTGTAGCTTGTTTTGTTGTATAAAGTAATTTACAACAGTACAACACGGGATTGCTTGCATTCAGAGATGTAAGCAACGTCGCACGGGAAGCCACACACTCAGAGCATCCCTTACGGCGTGATTATAGAGCTCTGAATGCACGCAGAGCCGTGTGTCGCGAAAGCGAAACTCTTATATGTTTTTTGTGCTTTTTCTAACAATTTAAACGAGTTTTGATCAATAACTATAGTTGATTATAGTTAGTCAGTATGATAACACTATATGAGTTGCAATGTGTGAATAAAGCCACTAAATGCGGAATTTAGCACATGGTAGCATAGAAAACGCTAATCCTCCTTTTCCTCCTAACTGCCTCCTGAATGGCTTCTATTACGGTAAATCTGTAGATCAGCAGATTATTGGTGGTGGTGGGATTTTTGGGTTCTTTAAGTGAAATAAATCGTGCTACGTCTCTGTCTTTGGAGTTCAATCCCATTTGTAAAAAGGCTTTTTCTATGCCTGTCTGAGCCAACGGGATGTTGTCGAAATCGCATTAAAAGGCCGCAAAGATCAGCCAACATGCCCGGACCTCTTTCTAGACAGTCGTTTAAGCTCGGATTGGATTTGGAGGTTTTCGCAGACGCGTCATATACTATGAGAACTTTGGTTGTTGTTCATTGAGGGGTTATGACTGCGTGATGGGGTATGTAGGGTAGTCTGTCTTCGGTGCCTGTTTTGTCGATTGGCTCAATAATACCTTTTGATAACTGATCTTGGATGATGGCATCGTATTTTTCCAAAAGAGACTTGTCTTCTGCCAGTCTTTTTAGCAAGGACTTTAGTCTTCCAATGGCCAAATTATAGTTGTCTGGTAAATCTGGATGCTCTTTCTTCCACGGCCACGAAACCATGTACCTTTGGTTCTGGAAGTAAATGCTGTTTTCAAATTCTTGCAGAACAGTCGTATCTATTTCTTCTTTAGGTGTAGGGCACTTGACTCCTATCATCTCCGTTGACCATAAGTCTTCGATGCTATTGGGTTTGACCATTGGTTCATCTGGAGTTTGCCACCCAAAAGGTTCAAGAATGGATGTGTTTGCACCGCTAATCAGAGTCAGTATTGATACAGACGGCTGGGTTGGTGAACTTTGTTGCACTCTACCAGTTGGTATCCATCCAAGCTTTGAACCTAATAAATATAGTCCATCCCGAATTGTCAGTTTTTCTCCAGTTATTATATCACAGTAGTAATCTGCTCCTATGAGGACGTCTACAGTTGAGTTGATTGGTGTCGTTGGAATCTGGTCAGCCAATCCGAGACTTCCAAAGTAAATGGTTTTCTAGCTTTAGCTCTGATTTTTGGATATTTCCTGTTATTTCTGGAACAATTGTGGCATTGAGTGTAGTTGTCTTTCCGTTTGGAAATTGTAGTATTACATCTGTTGAACTGGTCTTCAGGTGTTTGCACATATTTGTTCCAAAGGTGAATACTGACAGAGATTCAGAATTGTGCTGTTTTAAGTTTAGTTGATTGGCTAGATTGGGTGTAATGTATGTTCTCTGACTTCCAGAATCTAGCAATGTGTTAACCTTTTGTGTTCGTTTATTGGATGGATTAGCTAGTGTGGCTTTTGCCGTCTGTAGAAGAAGTTTCCAACTTTGGTTGACAAGTAGACTTTCTTCTGCAGGTTCTGGTTCTGCGATTGGGGCAATTACTGTAGCTTCGTTGGGAATTTGGTAGTAGAAAGGCTTCTGTGGCGGGTTCCGTACAACTTACAGTAGACACATTCACGTTATGAGGGCACTGAACAAGCTTATGTCCAGTTCTGAGGCAACTGTGACATCTGTCTTCTGCTTGGTTTTTTATAGTGATGTTCACCACAAAATACACACGATTTAGTTTTCGATCTAGTATTGCGTTCGTTAGAGACAAGAGCTTCAGTTGTAGATCTGCCGTTGTACTTTGTGGCACTGCTTTGGACAGAACTACCAATAGGATAGGAAAAGCTGTGCTTCGGGTTAGTTTGCTGATCAGCAGTTTCTCTGGCTAATATGTACTTACGTAGACTTTCTACGGTCCAAGCTTTCTGTTCACTTTGTTCTTCCAATCTAGTTCACATCCTTTGGCAGCTTTGACTTGATCAGTGATACAAAGTAGAGACGGCCGGTATCTTGCCCCGTACTTTATAACGACCGTAGATGCTTCTCCATTTCATCGTAAGTGCTACGTAGCTTGTGTTGCTGGAGTAGGCGGGATGAAGATTTGTAAGGGAGGTATAATGAGAATCTATTATTATCTGGGGGGACCCGAAACGTTCAGTTATGCAGTCAACCGCAACTGCCTAATTGTCTGCCGTCTACTGCAGGCCAGCAATTACCTTTGCAGCTTCGCCGGTTAGCTTTAACTTTAGGTATGCGAACTTTTGGATATTAGTAATGTCCGGGTTGTTATGGACACTGACTTGAAACATGTCCTAAAATTCTTTCCACTGCTGAATTTCGCCATTTAATGAGGGTATATCCAACTTTGAGAGCTTTGTATTGCTTTGTCTTGGGATGTTGCCATCGTTACCATTCGCCCCCGCTTGTTGCCGGTGATTGAGTTCACCATTTTGGGGGTTTCGGAGAACAGTAGCTTTCCTGGTGTCCGGTGACTATCAAAGCAAAATTTTTCTACTCTCTGGCAACAGAACGCAGATTGGGACGAAGTATTGTCGCATTCTAAAGAAACGGAATGGAATCACATCGCACTTAACCTGAAGGAAATAAGTGCCACGCTATCTGAACCAACCAACCAACTGGCAACCAGACAAAGTATGCTTTAATATGCTTCTGCGACGCATCAACCCAAAGTTATTGAACAACGATCTACCTGAAGAGCTGGACAGATCAAGAAAGCAACGCCCACTTGGTCTTTGCTAAGTCAAGACTAGCTCCGATCAGAAAGCTGAGTGTACCTGTACTGGAACTATTAGCACTGACAGCCGGCGTAAGAAGGCATCCAATTTGTAGAAGACCAACTTCAAGTTCCTACAACATCGTTCCTATAACAGCGCTCTGCAATGGATCCTGACAACTAAATGAATTGGAATCACACGAAAACTTGAAATTCCAATTCATTCCGGGGATGCTTAATCCAAGTGACCTTGGCACAAGAGGAATGTCTGTAACTGAATTTCTAAGCACTATTACGTGGTTTAACGGCCCAACATGGCTTAATGAACCTCCAAAGCGCTGGCCAGTATGGAAAATCTGTCAGCCAGCCGAAAGCATCGAAGATACAACGTTTTTGTCTAATGATACCGCAAAAGGAATCGTCAAACCGCTGTACGAAATATCTTTGGTGCAGCCAGAAACCCTCCAATTTCCCTTTGATAATCATCCTCTTCAATATTCCAACATCGGAAAACTTCATCGAGTTACAGCGTATTGCCTGCGCTTTTGGGCAGCCATTAAAAACCTCGCCTACAACAAATCTACTTTTCCTTCTTTGAACGAAATACAATCGGCCAAGAAGATGTGGGAAGTTTTTTCACAAAAACCTTTCCAAACACTACTCACAGATGAGGAACAGCATCACGAAATCTTACGATTTGGATTGCGCTTAGATTACGATAATATCATACGGTGCTGCGGTGCTACGTCTAGCGATTACTCTAGAAGCCGTTGTGGAAATTCTAGTTGATTTCTATGCAAATTAAGAAAATTCATGCAACCGCTAAATTCAAAGTGTTGTGTAAAGACACTGGCTTAGTTAGCTAATTTGCACAGTATAAAAGGACCGCATGCAAAATTTTCAGTTCAGTATTGAGTGGGGATCTTGTTGCGGGCAGTCTGTTTCTTAGTCGTTTTTACGCCCGATTTATCTCTATTTATTTTGCCCGGGGGTAGACCCCCTTTATATTTCGTAAAGGTTGGTTTAAGTTGTATTATTTCCTTTTCTTTTATTTGAAAATTATTTGGTGCCTGTTAAATTTTGTTTGACTTTGGTATGACTTCGTTTTGAATTTTGTACGTTTACTTAGAAAAATAAATTCGCGTCACTATGGTTTTCGTTTATTTTTATTGCAAGTGGTTAAGCGTAATCGGTCGAGTTTAGTCGGACATACACACACTCTCAGAATCTGCAACCTTTAACTTATCTCGAGATAACTCAGTCTAATTTCTACACCGTCTAGATATTACCGCGTAAGCATCCCTATAGCTACAAAGTTATCCAGTCACTACATGAAAAGCTATTTCACTCTGATGCGGCACATACTCTAAACCACCCGCGTAGAGAATATTGGATACCCAAGGGCAGGTCAATAGTTAGGAGTGTACTGAAAAAGTGCCAAAAGTGCCAACGAACAGATGGTTGGTCACTGAAGCTACCTCCAATGGCTCCACTGCCAATCGAGAGGGTTCATGCAAATCCACCGTTCACTTTTGTTGGAATAAACGTATTTGGTCCTAATTAGGTTGTATCCGATAATGCTAAGCAATTAAAGTTGATCGACAAAGTCTTGAAAATAGGATTCCAATCCAAGAATCCATTAACGGCGACAACTTTACTAATTTTGTGATTCAAGAAGGAATAGCATGGAAATATGTTCCAGAATTAGCTCTATGGCAGGGCGGCGTATACGAGAGGGTGGTTGGTATTGTAAAGTCGTGCATCAAGCGAAGTTTGGTAAATGCACTTCTTGAACAGGATGAACTTGCAACTCTGTCAACTCTGTCAACTCCAGACCTCTCTGCTACGTCGGAAATGACGTTGCGGAACCCATGGCAATTACTTCTAGCCAATTCCTATGCCTTAACCCTGAAACAGACAGTTCCGATTTTCGTCAGACCCGCGAACTGGAATATTCAACAAGCAGAAGAATAATAGATAGCTGAAGACAAGGTAATAAACTGCTCAACAGTTTTTCGAGGGATTGGTCAACCAGATACTTTGCCACGCTTAGGGAAGCTCAAAGAATCGACATGAAAACTCCAAGAAGATCCGTCAACAGATGCCCATCTGTGGACGAAGTAGTGCTAATCAAACAGAATCTTCCCCGAGGTAGATGGCGCTTAGGAAGAATAGCAAATTTACGTGAAAGCCGTGATGGTAAAGTAAGATCTGCCAAACTGGCAATGAGTGGCCAATAAGCCACTTATACCCATTTGGAACCTATCTATCGAAGAATGAAGAAATTTCCTCCGATAAAAAACATAATGCTGAAAATGAATAGTAAACTGTGAAACTCTGGTTGGTCGGGGTGTCGCGAAAGCGAAACTCAAATGTTTTTTTTGTGCTTTTTCTAACAATTTACATCAGTTTTGATCAAGAACTATAGCTGATTATAGTTAGTCAGTATGATAACACTATATGAGTTGCAATGTGTGAATAAAGTCACTAAATGCGGAATTTAGTACAACGTGCTATAAAGTATACTTAGCGTTGTTCACTAATTTTACTTCGCACGTCGTATGGGAAGCGCTCATGCGTGGCATTCGAGCTTCGCTACATTTCGAGCACTCGTGCCCCCACTCATAGCATCCCACACGGCGTGCATATAAATCAGTGAATGCACGCCAAAGTGGGCTGCAATGCATACACATTTAGCTGGTTTCATCTGTTCAGGTGCCCCGAATCCAGCTTTCTATGCGGAACCATCTTGACTAAAACTTCAAATAAGTGCTCTGAATTTGGTACAAATCTTGGATGTATTTCAAGGCCAAACTAGCCATATGTTGAATACCCACCTTGGAAAGCGCCATTATTATTCAGTTTAAATAAATGTTTCAAGGACCGCATCATATAAGATGCTTCCTGGCTAAAAACTTGTCCGAAAATGGACAAGTCGTTAGAAACAGCAAATTGGTATTTTGCAGTTATGTGTGAAAGAATCGTGTTGAGGAGCTGAGGAGATGAGTAGAATATATTGGCAATTTAACCTGGACTTTTTTATTGTCCGCTCTAACTGGATGCCGCAAAGATGTAAAAAGGTTTAAAGTTAGATAATATGGAAGAATTTTCAGGAAATGGCCAAGTTTCGATATAACATAAAATCGTTCCGTATAATGTATACAACGTCGAACTGTATACAACCCACCATGTTGTTAATGAAAAGATCTTGTTTGCAATTTATCAATTAAGTATATTTACATCATGACCAGCACTTTAGGCAAGATGACTAAGTTTAGATGGTATCAAATGCTGCAAAAGTGATGTAGCTTTGAATTGATATACGAATGGTTTCGTACACTGAGTATCAGAATATGCTTTCAAGTAAGAACTTTAAAGACCAAGGAAGCGCAAACTCAGCCCTCGCCAATCTTACAGTAACGAAAAGTTTTTAATACACAAGCTTCTTCCAGACTCATGACTCTTATTTTATTTAATATAGCAATAATACCTTTGCTCTTCTGGAGGTTTTCTTACGACATATCCATGATCAGCTACAATCCAAGGAAAACTGAAATCGTAGCGCAAACTGTCCATATAGTCAAGCTGAACTAAAGGGAGCAGAGTATTTAGGGTACCATTCTCAACCGCCAGATATCCATAATCAAAATTCGCAGAAAGTTTGTCAGATATCCATTCCAGAGAACAATTCAGATCAGCAAATTTGCAAACAATTTTCGTCATTTCGATTGCAATTCCTGGATATTGTTTTTTGTTTTTGAATGCGTATGGTATACTTTCCCAAAGACCCACTGTGAATACGTCCATTGCATCTAAAAATGCATAAAAGACAAAACAGAAACAAATAGAAGTGGGTCGCTCACACTCCGCTTTTTCACTTTCTACGTTGCTCAATGTAGCGTACTCAAACTGTGATTGTGGGAATCAACCATCACTAAGCTAATTGTTAACTGAGTTCATTAAGTAGGAGAAGCTCTGTGTAACTTGAAATTGTCATCGATAAGCAGATTCCTGGTAAAAAATAAATATGAGACAGGAAGGAGCAGCTGCATTAAAAATGACAGGCTTGTATATCAAGCTGTTTGTTTTGGGTAAATATATTTATAATCTTGACTGGCATTTGGAGGCTTGATCTCAGTTTTGTATTGCCGAGTAATTTCACAAAGATACTTTTTAATATTTCAATCTGTTGTAATTGAGACCGGTACCGTCCTTCTCATAAACAATATCAGTTGTTGATTTAAACGATTCAAATTACATTGTCTAGCTTGGGGAAATCTGAAGCTTGTTTTAGAAATTTTGATGCACGATTTTGAAAATTGTTTTAGTTGTTCTGAAATAGTTGGTTCTTGTTAGGGAAGTAATCCCTGAGAGAATGGAGGTGATTGCAGGCCACTTCATTTGAGATGATTCTATTGTCAGTGTTTGCCTGGTTGAATTGGAACAATGTGTCAAATAAATATTGGTGAGAATGTTGAGACTATGTGGTAATACGCAAACTCGTGTTTTGAAAATTTTCAGTTCATTCCAATCAATCAATAAAGAGGAATGCGACAGCGGTCCTTGTCAAACGGTGGGTACGTTTCAGGACGATGTAAACGAATATGCACGCAGAGTGTCCACCGGTAAGTATTATTAAATAAAACAAGCATACGAAACGCTTACATTACCAAACCTGGACAAATAACTTGTAATTCCCTTCGCATATGTTTTGCATTGAGTCCTTTTCAAATATAGTTTTTTGTTTTTGAAAGCGTATTGTATACGTGTTGTAATTTTTTCTGTTAGATATGTTATTTTTATTATTATGATTTTAGCAGTGCTAGTGTATTTATAAATAGAATCTGCCACAAGACGTTCTTTTACTTTCCTTTTTCCTCATGATTTAGGGTTTCTTTGGCGCACTCTGTTAGCACAGAGTAGACTACTGTTCATCCAAACCTTGTCTGAACAATACCACTTGCATTGTAGAAATAAGACAGAATTAAATTGAATCAAATTTAAAGATTGCAGATTTCAGAGTGTGTGTATGTCCGACTCAACTCCTACGATTACCCTGGCCAACTCAAAAAAATAGGCGAAAACCAAATGGTAACTCGAGTTTACTTTCTAAGAAAAAGGAACAAAGTTTCAGACAAAAACATATCAACATCAACCGAAACCGGACAGGCACCAAATAATTTCAAGAAAATAGAAAAGAAAGCACAATGACATAAACCAACCTTACAAAAATATAAAGGGGTTATACCCATGGCACAATAAGCAGAAGGGCGGGCGTAAAGTAGAACACAAAAGAGAATAAGAAATTAATAAGAATTATTAAGAAACAAAAGAGCCCCCATTAATAAGAAATCAGTAAAAAATAATTAATAAGAAGTCCCCACTCAATACCGTCCGCGACAATAGCCAGCTCAAACTGAACTGAAAATTTCAAATGCGCGCCTTTTATATTGCACAATTAGCTAGCAAGCCAAGAACTTTACACATCACCTTGCATTTAGTGGATGCGCGAAATTGCCTTAATTTGAATGAGAATGAACGGATCTATTAGAAATTTTACCACAGCATCAACGAGGGCCTACCTGTCATTGTAACGTTGACTTGGACATCAAGGTGTGGGAAATTGCCAAATTACAAATGCTAAAACATTGAAATGCTTTGATTCTGCAACAGTTACCAGTTACGTACTATTGATTCGACTCACGTAACTGTGAATATCCAGATGGAAGAAATGCAGCCGAATTCAAGTCTACGTTATTAAGACCAAAGACAATTTACATATAATTACCGGTGAGCTTTTCAAGTAACAGACTAGCAGAAGTAGACAATGTTTTTGATGTTGCCCTAGGAATTCACTGTGACCACAATGTAAACGAGTGTGAGACACTATATCGATGGGGTACTGGTACTCGATTGTTATTGATCTGATTAATGGTTCATGTACACGTCGATAAAGCAGATCAAGCAATAAATATACTTATGTCCATTCATGCAGGGTCCCTCTGAAGATAGCTCGTTCCGGTTCTATCCCGCTCTGGCTTTAAGGCAGATTAAATTTAATGTTTCACTCACATACCCATTCAGTCGATGAGTGTCACCTGTGTCTAAAATTTAACCGATTGAGCTCAAATGGTAATGGTATGGGAGCATATTAACACATTTGTGATCTATCCGTGTTAAAATTTTAAATTTTAGAAAACTTAAATTTTTAAGTTTTTAAGGGGGGGAAAGAGAACCAAAAACGTTTTTGTCTCCAATGTCGCTGGAAAATTGCATACAAACATTTCAGGGCCGCTGAACACTAATCTGGAAACCATTTTTCAATCCAACGTTTCTTTAGCTAGAAATAAGCTTAAAAATTAAATCTTAAATTAAACTTAAATTAAACTTAAATTCTTAGCTTATACTAAGCTAACGAAACGTTGGATGGAAAAAACGGTTTTCAGGTTAGTCTTCACGACCTGGAAACCTCTGTATGCAATTTTTCAGCTAAATTGGAGACAAAACAGGTTTTGGTATCCCTTGGTTCCTCCTTAAAAACCTAAAAATTTTAATTTTTTTAAATTTTAAATTTTCGCCACGGATCCATCAGAAATGTGTTAAAATGCACCCATCCCAAATTTGACGTCAATCAGGTACGTTTGTAAAGTGCCATTCGCCACAAGTTCGCTGCCACATTCATAAGGAAACTGGGCATTAATAAAAGTTTAACATTTAAACTGCGGCGCTCTCACTGCCAAAACGTAGTTAATTTGCTGTCAAGGTTACACCTAGTACTCCCTGAGGCTGGGCTCACACTTTATTGTTACTTTGGAAAATAAGAACAGGCTTTCTCTACACAACCTGTGACAGCAGAATTGTTTTTGTTGTGTCAACATTGCAAAAAATCATGACGACTTTAAATAGACTCCGTTGCATCATCCTTCAGACTAAAGTCTGACCAAAAAATCTCGGAACCGAAATGTTAGCGGTTGTCTTGAGTTATCATTAGACTCCGTTGCATCATCCTTCAGACTAAAGTCTGACCAAAAAATCTCGGAACCGAAATGTTAGCGGTTGTCTTGAGTTATCATTTGAAGGTAGCCTATATAATGTATATATTTTTAGAATCCTCAGAAACCCTAGATTTCGAAAATCCGGAAAAATCCGAATTCCGGATTTCATTCGCGGAAGATTTAAAATTTTTAGTTTTTCGCCCAATTTTCATCGCAATCGAAATTTGGTTTTGAGAGTAGAATAGACCTGGTCCCGCTACACATTTTTGCTCTTACAAGCATTTTACGAAAATACACCCAATTTCCGGAATTCCGGGTTTTCAAAATTACCGGATTTTAAAAATTTCCTCCAATACCCACAAGATGTATATCATTCGAAAGCTGTTATCGGGCTGAACAACCTTTGTTGTAGAACGAATTCGTGAAAATGCACTCATTTTCCGGAATTCGCGAAAACCCGGGATTCAAAAAATTTTCTCCAATACCAACAATATGGTTATCATTCGAAAGCTCTTGAGGAGTTGAACAAATCTGGTAATACAAATAATGTCCAAAATACACCAAATTCCAGGAATTTGCAAACTCCGGATTTCACTCTAGCTTGGAAGTTTTCTTTAATTCCGAAGAGTGGGCTCATTTTGCGAGTTGGCTCTATTAGAAACTTTGCTCAGCTCATAAAGAGCTTTCGAATGATACCCATATCGAGGGGTATTGGAGAAACTGTCTAAAATCCGGAATATCCGGTTTTTGCAAGTTCCTGGAATTGAGTGCATTTCCAAGAGTTCTATTTATTACAAAAGTTGTTCAGCTTTCGAGATTAGAGCTTTCGAATGATACCCATCTTGGGGGTATTGGAGAAAATGTTTACAATTCGGAAATCTTGAAAACCCGTAATTCCGGAAATTCGGTACATTTTCGTGAAAACCTTCGAAGAGCAAATATTTGTAGCGGGACCAGGTCTATTAGACTGTCAAAACCAACTTTTGATTGCGAAAAAAATTGAGCGCAAAACTAAAAATTTTAAATCCTCCGTGAATGAAATCCGGAATTCGGATTTTTCCGGATTTTCGAAATCTAGGGTTTCTGAGGATTCTAAGAATATATACA
The DNA here is from genome assembly GCA_030248195.1 of Trissonchulus latispiculum. NCBI lineage: Eukaryota > Metazoa > Nematoda > Enoplea > Enoplida > Ironidae > Trissonchulus > Trissonchulus latispiculum. The sequence goes on from JASAND010001003.1 coordinate 25,215, forward strand.
TTATATAGGCTACCTTCAAATGATGGACAGCCGCTCACATTTCGGTTCCAAGATTTTTTGGTCAGACTTTAGTTTCGCACAGATTTATTTGCGACTTAGCTATAATTTATACATACTACGCATTAACGCAGCGCCGCGTTTAACAAACATTTCGTGCATCAAGCACAGATTCTCGGTCAGTGAGGCACCCATTAAAAACGGTTACTTCACAAATCTGTAAGCAACTGAAACTTTCTAGCACAGAAACACACTAATTTATTGCTACAACTGAGCACGTTACGTGCAACAATTCATGTACTGCTGAGCTATAAAACGTACCTACAAAGCAAAGTGAAAAGTTAAGTCAGCAAACGAGCAAATTGCAAAGTAGTCCTGAGCAAGTAAACAGATAGATGCAGTTTAGAAAGAAATAGGACAACTTATTGCAAACGAACGTGTACATGCAAGAACATCACTACTCGGATATCGACAGATATGTAATTCACAATATGCCAAAAATTATATGTTCCTACACGGCCACATAATAGTACTAGGCTTGGTTCAAAACAGTTTAAACTTTGAAAGAAGTCCAAGAGCGTCCTGTAGATCCTTCGAAAGATGATGTTGTCAGTACGAGCTCACCAACACCCGTATAAAACTCTGTTCCCTAGATATGTATGTGCATTAGATACAGTGCCAAGCGGTTGGAAACATTATAGTGAATATCTATTGCTTTGCTGTTATGTAAAGAATCCTGATTTGTGTGTGATTGTGTGTGCGATATGATCAAAATGCGAAAATTTGAGCGATGTGTGCGCATTGGTGAAGGTTAACTTAGCTTTTACTTACTTACTCAGATTAACGCGCCGCCTATTAACGCACCGCCTATTAGCTTTTGCAAAGATTACGTGATTTCGTTAATTTCTCATCTCAATGCTAGATTCCATTATCGATGTTACCATGGTTGGTGACATTGCGAAGGTGTGTTTGTGTACTCTAAAGTACTCTGGCAGAATTAAGCCACAACTTAGCCTTAGTAGAACCTCATAATTATTTTGCAAGTTTTGCCATTCTGTGAGCTGAAATTGCTAGCGCTTACATAGAAATATGTTCATAGTCCCCGAACGAATCCTTTTGTTCTTTACAAAAAATATCAAGGGATTGATAAGTACATTAGCATTAATGACAGATGTCAGCGTATTAACAAAGACTGTTTGCACTTTCACACTCAAATTCAATTTTGGCATAAAATAGAAAAAAAGATTTGGCAAAAAGTTGCAAAGAAAATTGGATAACATTACGTATGCCAACATTATAGTGACCTTCCGTTGTCGGTCACGACTTGAAGCAAACTGATCAGCCCAGCGCTTGCTGTTACCAGAGTATAGTGTGACTAATGCTGCCAGATAGATCAGAACACCGATAAGAATTGCACTTAGCTGACCCCAAAAGAAAATGTCGTTGACCCAACCTGGCACTAAGGTAAAGGTAAAACACATCCTTGCAACTGTAACTGTGGCCGGCATAAGATAGGCTGACAGTTCCATACAAGCGAGCACAAGAACAGACAACAGTAGGCCATTGAGTGCTGTACAACACAAATGGCGGCTCGTCAACTTTAAGTATAACTTGATGCTGTAGCATGCAATCAGTCTATCAACTGCAATAAACAGATTCATATAGGCTTGCATACTTAGGCTGAGAAATATAAGAATGACAAACAAATTTTTGGCACAATACCATGGTGTAACTTGTTGTGCAAACTGCTGTGCAGCAATGAGAACGATTCTTTGCGTACCACCAAATAGGAATGAAAATCCGTAGGTGGCGTCAGATACTGCTAAGCTGAATGGTAAAATGTACTCCTTTTTGTGCAGGTATGGAGATATTGCAATGCCACAACATAATACAAGATTGACAATTGTAACAGGAACTCCAGTCAAAGTTATGGCAATCTGGGTAGTCAACAAAGTTCTTTGGCTGTTTGAAGTTGTAACATTGAAGTTTAAAATTCTGCTATCATTCAAAACATCCATGCTTGATTAGTACAGAAGCAATTAGTATTTTGTTGAGACCAGATTAGGTAGTTGATCTGGAACAAAAATATACATACTTCAGTTTTCAAAAATGATACAGAAACAATCTAAACTAATCCACTGTTTGGAAACATAGAAATGGATAAAGTTACCGGTTTACAGTAGTTAAATTAGGTTCAAGGCCTCGACCCTTAGGAAGGTATTCATACTGGTTTCAAAGATGTTAAAAGGAAGTTTCAAAGATTGCGCCGAACTGGTTGCAAATCATGTCTTTAAATCTTGTAAATAGACTACAAAATACAGCCGACTCAGTTAAGCGCGTTCTTCCATTTGTCTTGCTTGTTATGGTTTAAAACGCTTGAAATTTACCCCTTCGGATAGTATATGCGCTGACGCGAAAGCGTCCTCTGAAATGTTACTACAGTCTGGAAAAAATTCAACTTAAGGGGGGCTACTAAACTCGACTTGCTCCGAATTTGTCCAATTGGCCAATTTTTTAGCGAAAATATAAAGCCATGGGTGTAGTCAAAAATTATCGGGTACTGAGATCTTAGCTGCCTTCCAGCCATATGCAGCCGTCGCGTTTATGTGCTTTTTCACAACTATCAACATAATTAATTAAAAGTCTCTGCTGGTAGCAAACCCTAGCTTCAAGGTTGCCATTAGCCAGTATGATTTGGCACATGTGCTCCTATTTTCAGAAAAATACTAGATGTTTGTATCTTATCTGCATCTAAGGGAGTTACTCTTCAAAGTTGAAATTTCGGCAAAAATTTAAAAAGTTTTAGCTAACGAAAGGAAAATATTTAAGGCTGTAATATGGCATATACAGAGGCCCTACAGGAGTACTCATTTGTGCCAAATGGTAAGAAATTCTGCCATCTGAAAATATTTTTATATCAACTTTATTCTTCAAAAATTGCCAAAATCGACATTCTTTGTCTGGCGTATCCTGAGTAGATGCTTTCTGCAGCCATAGAAGTCACAGACCTTCACTGATCGAGCTGAAATTTTATGTGGGTGTATTTTCAACCATGCTGAGTTCATATCTCAAAAAATTTTAATTTCAAAAATCTTAATTTTTTCGATTTCTCGGGTAGCATTGCCCTAAACAGGCGATTTTGGCAATTTTTAAAAACTAAACTTGACATACAAATTTTTTCAGGGGGCAGAATTTCTTGCCATTTAACTCCTACAGGGTCTCCGTATATGCCAAATTACAGCCTTGTAGCTTGCACCAGTAATAAAATTTTCCTATCGTTAGCCAAAAACTTAAACTTTTGCCGAAACTTCAACTTTGAAGAGTAATTCCCTTAGATGCAGATAAGACACAGACGCGTAGTATTTTTTCTGCAGACAGGGGCACATGGGGCAAATCACATTGGCAAATGGCAACCTTGAAGCTAGGGTCTTGCAGCCACCAGAGATTTGTAACTAACTATGTTGGTAGTTGTGAAAAAAGGGGGGGAGGGCCGGGCACATAAACGCGACGGCTGCACATGGCTGGAAGGCCACTGAGATCTCAATACCCGATAGTTTTTCGACGACACTCACGCTCTAATATCTTCGCCAAAAAGTAGGCCAATCGGACAAAGTCGGGACAAACCTTTAGTAGCCCCCCTTAAGGGAGAGGGATACTATGGTTGGCTACAAATGGCCTATTTTGTGGCGCAGACATAGAGCATATGTTTGTTCAAAAATAGGGTACTGAGATGTTAGCTGCTTTCTAGTCGTGACGTTTTAATGCCCGACCTCCAATTTCACCACTACATACCATCACAATTGATTTAATAAAGTCATTCTGGCCAGTAGACTCTAGCTTCGAAGTTGCCGTTTGTTGCGGTGATTAGGCTAACGTGTTCCCTTGATAGAAAAATGCCAAACAGCTGTAGCTTAAGTATATAAACTTAACTGATCTGCAATTCCAAACTTCTTGGCAAACGAAACAGTTTTAATTCCGGTGCAATCTATGAGACTGAAATGTGATTGAGAAAGTACCTAAAGAGCGCATATTTGCGTCAAATTGTGGAAAATTATGTAGTCCGACAAAAGTTTATCTCAATCATCAACACAATGCTTATCATCACTTGTTTTGATCGATCAGTAAAATCACCTTTAGTTCATCAGTAATTAAGCATTGTAAATACAGAAGGGGTAATTACTATAACAACCAAAAATTTTTGATACAAAGATTCCTGGCAAACAAAAGCAGACTAATGCCTGAAGGCGACTGTTTGACTTGCTGTAATCTGGGGTCGATTGATCTAAACTGATGACGAAGATTAAAAAGGATTCAAAAAGTCAGTTGGGTTAATCAAGCTAGACGTACGAAAAAGTAAGCCTAACGTTGCTTCAAAGCTTGTTTGTTTTCTGTTGCATAAGAGTTATGGGGAATGTCTAAGAATTTACATGAGGTAATAGTGGAATATCTAGTGTGCTTTCTATTTTGTTAGAGTTTAATAGAATACCATTTAGTCAGGATCTATTAGTGTTGTGCATTGGCCTGTGTGGGCAATGGCTGGCCATTGGCCGGCCAAGCCATTGGCCGTTGGCCGAGAAAATCTCGGCCAGTTGGCTTGGCCAGCCATTGGCCGTTGGTCGGCCAAGGGCCATTGGCCCACGGCCACGGCCAATTGGCTGGCCGTTGGCCGTTGGCTGGCCAATGGCCGAGTGCTGCCCAAGCTCAAATTTACTGATCTTCTGCGTTAACTGTGTTGAAAAATTTAATTTTGCTGCATAATATCGTAAACATGTTGCTGTATAAACGTTACATTAGATACAGTACTACAGATTTTCACTTAGATGTTGACAATTTTTATCGTTATTAGAGTTATTTTACAATTAAATTTGCTAATTGCATTCAAATTCTAAGTGTGCTAACAACGCAGTTTTTAAATCTGTCTGGCGGTGAACGTCTCATCACTTTATTGCGGTCCTCCAGCAAAATTAAAACAGAGTTGCCGCTGGTTGGAGCTAAATGCATGGAAAAACTATTTTACAAATATTGTAAATTGTAAATTGTACTTTTGAAATAAAGTTTAGTTAAGTTGACTCCTAATTAAGCACGGTAGACGAATAAAATTAGTAAATTCCAGCTCGCCAACGTTGACGAATAGCTAAAAACGGCCAATAGCTTACCGCCAAGAAACAGCCAACGGCCAACAAGCGGCCAACGCCCAACCAGTTGGCCGTTGGACATTGGCCGGTGGCCGGCCAACGGCCAACGGCCAATTGGCAGGCCAACTTCAAACTCCGGCCAAACCAAGCCAAGCCAACCATGGAAATTTTCGGCCAATCCCAACACTAGGACCTACATCGTTCAATTACGACTAGTGGACCTAGGAACCTTAGCTGGGAAAGGAATACTCACTTTGAACTATTTAGCATCAGATAATCCTTACGATTGTACTAATACAGTAGTACAGAGCACAAAATTGTATGGCAGCAGACATACCCTATGTATTATAAGCGTGACAGACTGTCTGTCCCGCTAATGACTGCCTCCTCGCACTCAAATTTGACCCAAACGAATGCGCACGCTATGCCTGTGCTTTGAGGTCGAAACAGATGGAAAATATAAAGCATACAGTGAGTGAGCGTATACCGCCGTTTCCATTGAGTGCTTAGTACAAATTTGCGGAGGCTGTGTCAGCGTTAGTGTGCAGAAAATATGCCACGCTTGTCATCATAGAATTTGAAACAAATAATTGCCACTGCAGCCATTGGTATGCCTGGTGTCATATCGTTGTGCATTATGTAGATATCTTGCTAATACCAAGAGTACATAAGACGTATTTTGAATTCATTTTGTGTTTTGTAGATGCATTTTTACAGTTATATTGTCAAAAATTAAGTGTCTACAGACAAGGTTCACAAAAATAATAATCAATTCAACAAATGATATCACAGATATTCCAGTGCACATTCCAGATATAGATCCTATAGCTTAAAGTACAGTTGCAAGCTGAAATAAAATCACAGAAAGAATCGGTTCTGGCAATGCATTTAAAGAATTTTTTCTACAAACACGAATTTAATGCCAATATATGTGGTTGTTAGTATTCAATGACATTATTAACCCGCAGAAATAAAAACACGTATATAATCGAACGAGTTGTTGTAGTTTATCGACGCGAAAAGCGTTCAGTTTCGAAAGCTGCAATGGCACTGTTAGCTTTATCCGTTTAAATTTCATTTTATGACGGCAGCGTAAAAGCATAGGAAAGACTGGTAAGCCTGGTATGGACGTTTGCTACTGACTTGTCGTGTTATGATGAATGATGAAGTTAGACTAAGAAGTGTCATCACACGTGTCTCTTAAACGCAAACGCAAGCAGATAAGCTCAGGACAAGAGGGGTAAGACACTGAATACGATGGGCATGCTTCAGACATGCTATCACTACGCCACATGGACATCAGCTGAACTTTCAGTTCAAACTTATTGATTTTGTTGTGCCTGGTTCTCTCGCAACAACTCACAGCATATAGTGAACATAAAACGGCCGCATAAAAAGATGCAATTTTAGCTGACATCAATATTTATTATGTGTTCCGATAAGCACACTCAATAAAGTCGAGACACCGGTCACACGTGACACGTTTTTCAACAAATCGTGTATAAAAAGTTTCTGGCTTAGCGGAACTTGCTTAGTTTAGTTTCTTATTTTGTACGAGAATTGACCAGAACTGTGATAATTTTTCCTAAGAATTGAAAAGTATGCTGCGACATACCATCAAAACCTCCATGATACTTTAATAAAATTAATTAGCAATGCCTTATGTCTAAGGTATACCTCCCTCAATAATACTGTCTAAACTACAACACCATCAATAATACTATGGGACACAGCACCGAGATCAGCACACACACTCATTCCACACTACGTAACAAGAATAAACCGAAGTCATACAAAGCTTTCCAATGTAAAGCTTGTCATTAGGTTGGCAGGGACTTGCCTGAAATTAAACGCAATGCTTTGCATATAAAAGAAACATACAGAAAAGACAATTCCAAATGCTGAAGCAGAAGTCGCAAGCCAGTTGAGTCGAAGGCCGATTTTGTATCTGGCATTCAGAAGGCTAGTACTCTTACTTAGTGAACAGTTGATTGTAAATTTTTTAAAATTTAATTTGGTCAAAAAGATTGTTGCACAAACAGATGCAGTCATAGGATAAGCTATAAGCTTTCAGTCAGTTATTTATTTTGTTGGGATTCTAACTTTTTATACCGCCATAGATCTCACATATTAAAACTGTATCATTGCTTTACAAGTTAGTTCTTTAAATTGGAATGAAAGTAGGTGAAAAATTGTGATTTATTGTACCATTTAGTGAAATAGTATAAACTGATAGCCATGAATGAATAATATGAGTAACGCTTGTAACGAGTGAGTTGTGTTGGATGGAAGCAACAAACATGTCAACTAAAATGAAAAACTACCAACTACAGTGTAATTCCCGTCGACAAGAGGTATTTTAGTGATGCTAAGAGGAATGTCTTCTTCACTAGAATCAAATTAGGTATGCAAACACAAAAGGTAAATTGAGGCTTAAGGTGGTGATTCTTCTTAAGCATGTATTGTTGATCGACGAGTTAGTTGAGCTGAAAAGTTCCTCCACCTTCTAAAGATTTAGTCTTCGATTATTGAGGTTAAGTGGAGTTATTATGTGGGTTGTGTGGTTTATTAATCGGGTTTTATTCTGTGGTTACAGCTTAATGATTAAAGCTTAACGCTTAATAAAATTGATCACTTTTTGCTAGAAGTTACTTAGGTGAGTTGGACAGAAATTCTATTTAGTCCAGTTATAGCAGGTGTGAAGTTAGCGCCGGCAAGAAAGATCTAAATTAGTCATGAGATGCTAAGCCTAAGCAAGTTTAGATGTAAATTCCAACAAATGGTCAATGTTCCTCGTTTCTCCTGACCTAATTCGTAGGTCAGTTAGCTAATTCACGATTCGTTAGGTTCGGGGAATTCGGGTAACGGTGGGTTAGGTTATTCGATTGGGTAAGGCCGTTCCGTATAAGTTGGGGGACCTGGTGTGAGTGGTGTTAAGTTTCCGTGCTTGCTATTTGGGTAAAATACTTTCTGTGCTTGTTCGATATGAGTGTTGTATTTTCCTACTTTGCTATCTCATTGAGTGTGCCTAAAATTAATAAATCGTTGTAATCGTTTTTCTTGAGTTCCAGTTGGTCAGGATCGTTCTCTCCTCCGATATCGCACACCACGGTATTTCACCTGTAATCTAGGACTTAACCTAATTAGTGTTGTTTCAACAGCTGAAACTGAAACTGAAACCTAGTTTCAGCTTGTACATGTTTCAGTTTCAGTTGCTGAAACTGATACTGAAACTGAAACCATATTATGTTAAACCATATCTGTTAAACAGATTTGCAGTTGAAACTGAAACTGAAACTTAGTCGAAGTGAGAACTGAAGTGGTTGGCTAGTTGTTGTAGATGGCACTTAGTGGTATTTTGGCATATATATATATATATATATATATATATATATATATATATATATATATATATATATATATATATATATATATATATATATATATATATATATATATATATATATATATATATATATGTATGTATGTATATGTATTTATGTACGTTTCAGATCGTCTTTCCATCGTTAGAAATGGATTTGGTTAAGACTCTGTCAAAAGTGTACGTAATTCATCATAAATTAACGTACGTACATTTTTATTGCGTTGCAAGTGGATGGTCTCTGAAACACTGGTTGTTGTTGTTATTTTTCAAAATGTTGGCTCCGTTGTTCCTGCCTGCTTAGATTTGAAATTTTTCAGTAGTCCTGCCAATCAAGCATAGTGTTGCTTTTGTTGTATATGCAGAAACGGATTGTATAAACTTCATTTGCAGATGCGTTCCTTTAAATGTTCAGTATACGTAGATGTATACTTATATGCAGCTCATACCTAAACTTCAACATAGTAATTAAATGTATTTGAGGTAAAGTAAACACTCGTGCGTATAATAATGATTTGAGTTTTACGACTTCAGTGTATTTTATTGAGGCTGTATACATATAATACAGCACATTTCCAATGGTTTTAAAGGCTTTTTTGAATTTCAACAAAAATCTTCCCTTTCAAAACTACCATTTACCCGGAGTGACCCAAATGTTAGTCGAGCTGAAAAGTTGATCCTCCATCTTCTAAAGCTTTAGTCTTTGATTATTGAGGTTGGCTGGGGTTATTATGTGGGTTGTATTCTTCGGTTAAAGCTTAAATAAAATTGATCAATTTTTGCTGGAAATTTACTTAGGTGGGATGGGCTTAAATTCGATTTAGTCCAGTTAACTCCAGGAGTTCAGTTTATGTTTAAACCATAGCAGTGTAGGAATGGTGCACTGAGAATGGGAATTAAAGAGGGATTTTCTGGTGACTGACTTTTCAGGCATAAGTTGCAATTAATGGATCAGCAGAAAAGCTTTTTATTCAAAATCAAATATTCAACTTACAAGGTTTTTCCACTTTAGAGACACTTTCAGTAGTTCAAATTGTATGTGGGCAAATTTTGACTGAACGTTAATAATGTTCAGTTATAGCTGATTGCTTTGCTGGCCAAATTTTGTCCATTTCTGACCGAAATCTCTAAAGATCGATTTTGTGTTTAATTGGTTAAAGTTCGAGTTTCTACAAATGTGCATGTTTTCTTTTGCTCCTCCATCAATACTGGTTCAAATCATCTGGTAAATCGTGCTGAACTGAATGCTGGATTTAATCTTGAAATTGTCTGCAGCGGCATTTCCTCGTCCTTGTATCAGAGTCTGCAAAACATTGTGTAGATTGGTACCTTTACCTTGGCTGAGCATGACAGCATGAAATGCTCGGTGTCTTTGCCGATACTGCTGCAGTACTTTTATGAAAATCAAACGATGTCATAGATCTTGCTAATTTTAAAACAGGCTCACGTGTGGAAATTCATGAGATGTTATCCTTTTATGGAAACCATCCTTAAATGTTTACCCGTTTGTACCGTCAAAGTTCCTCTTGCTTCTTCCTGGTTGGAAGCGTTCAGTTGCGTATGTTAGCCTGAAGTCTGCGAACGAAGCTGTTACTGGTGGTCGAATTTTAGCTTTAGTCGGCTCCATATGGCAAGATTTGTCGGGTGTTATGAATCCTGCTAAATTTAAGTTAACAAGCGATTCATCATTTAACGCAATGGGTCTGAGCAGCAAGCAGAAGAATGCTGTAATGGCAATGTTTCCCAAAATATTGAAGATGACCGAGGTTGGGAACAGACATATATTTGGTGTCTAAGGGTTTAAACCCAACATATCAAATATGGAACAACTACTGGCTCGGCAGGGAACTGTCAGTCAAAACATCGATAATGATTCAGTTTCCAGGAAAGGTAACAAAGTCCAACTATTGCTTCGGAAGAAATTGCTTCTAAATTGTTTGTTTTTGTAGAAACAACTAACTTTAACAATTTATGCAGCAGACGTTGCGGAATTATTTACCCTGCTTTTGCATATTAATTTCCCCAATATCTTGCCTCCCTCCCCCAACCCCCCAACGGCAAGCGATCCGGTCCCTCTAAAAACTTTTCAAAATATGCTGAGATCTGTAGTAGTATTGTTTGTAAGTATTTCTAGAATATGAATAATTAAATAGCAACAGTAATAATAATAACTGGCTTATTTCGAAGCCGAAAGTTATTTGGGGGGGCGTTATGAGCTAGCAGAGCGTTGCGTCCACATCGATGGGTGGGCTCACTAAAAATGGATGGCATAGTTTACAAAAATTTTGCCAATTATTATGTATTTTTAAAATATCGAGCACATGTTTTGAGACAGTGTTACATCTTTCGAGACAATTTTCCTTCTTTCGAGACAATTTTCCATCTTTCGACACAATTTCCCATCTTTCGAGACAATTTTCCATTCTTCGAGACAACTTTCTTCATTTCAGTTCACCTTTCGATACAATTTTCCTTCTTTCGAGACAATTTTCCATCTTTCGAGACAATTTCCCATCTTTCGAGACAATTTTCCATCTTTCGAGACAATTTTCCATTCTTCGAGACAAATTTGTTCATTTCAGTTCACCTTTCGAGACACTTTTCCATCTTTCGAAACAATTCTCAAGTTTCGAGACAATTGTTCTTCATTTCAGTTCGATTACGATAAGTATTCTACCGTTTTGCGCATTTCTCAACTTTTGAGACTATTTTCTTCGTTTCAGTTCATCGTTCTATACAATTTTTAAACTTTTGAGACATTCAAAACTTTTGAGACATTTCCTTTTTTTACTCTTTTTTGAGACGTTATGTTTCGAGACTCGTCTGTGTATTGATACGATTATTTTCATGACTCGAAACATTTTTGAAAGTCTCGAAATATTTACAAGTGTCTCGAAACATTTCTCAGTGTCTCGAAACATTTTATGTCATTATGTAATATGTCTCAAAATATTTTAAAAATGTCTCGAAAGTGTAAGTTCGTTGAAGCAAAAAGTCTCGAAAGTTGCCCAATTGTCTCGAAATATTTCGAGACAAATCCCCAACTTTCCGGAAACCTTCTGCACTAGCTGTGGACTTTAACGTGACACACCCATTATGTAAAAACTGCCAAAAATAGTAAAAACTGGCCGATTTAATGTGTCTGCTTAATCTAAACAATACAAATTTCGTTGAAAGTGCCAGAAAAGGAATTTGAATTTTTGAAATGAATGAAATGAATTTAAAATTTTAGGGTAAAAATGGGGAGAGGTCAGAATTTATGGGAGGAGCTTTTCATAGAGGGAGGCTACTCAACCAGTGAAGGGGCTCTGCAACATGTAAAACAAACCACAATAATAATTATACTATATAACTACGATCGTACGATTTTACTTATCTAGTTCAATGCGGGCCGCCGTTACTCCTTCAGATTTTACCTCTTGCTGCGCTACGTTATAATAAAACACCTTGCCAACAAATTTGTGGTAAACCAGTAAGATTTCAACTCCGCATTTTATTTGAAACTGTTCAACCTCTTCTTTAGTTGAAAAGCTGAAACATCATGTACTTTTTATCCAGTTTGCTTTTGGTTTTTTGGCTTTGGGTAGACTGTAGTTGTCCGTAAATAACATCAGCTTTAATAGAAAGACGTTTTCCTGAAAACTTTAATGCGTTAACCCGTTTTTTGGAATTCCTTCAGCTTTTCCGCGCTGAAATCAGACAAAATGAACAAGTAGCACCCTAAAAGGGGCAATATTCCGCTCCGGGTGTTGACCGCACAGCAGTGCTTCAATAACAATAGATGAAACTATATACAGATAGTTATATCTACAACAATGATAATTCAACCCCAAAAACTAAACTAAACTTAGAGCTATTTCTTTTTGTGTTCTCAGTATTAATTATTGCAGTGCATCTTTTCCAATAAATTTATTTGCACTCCACAATATTAGAGCTCGAAATATCTTGGTGAACACCAACAATTAGGATGATGAAGGGTCACGATATGGCACGGTGTAGAGCAACTACAAAATTGGTAATACTAGAACTTCTAACCATCGGCGGGTTGATCGTAGATAGGAGTTGATTGGAGGAGTTGGTCCAAAATAATTTTCAGTTAAGCAATTCAGTTAATACTGCGCCTGCAAGGCTAAAAAATAAAGGGAACCTCAAACATTTTATATATCAATCCCTATTCTCCTTAGTTGATTTACTAGAACTGAGACCTAGGAAATTTTTCCAGATGTTTTACGCTTCAATTAGATTTAAATCCGTTCTTGCATTTAGTTTTAAGTTTATCGAACACAACCGTTCCAATTTAAGCGACAGCTGCTAATGATTTCAAAGAAGTTTGTGTTAATTTGCATATTTGCATCTTTCGTTTCTGCACTACAAGTTCATCCAAGGTGGATAGATAGATTTTAATTGTACAGGCGATGAAACAATGTTGCACCCAGATAGATTTTAACTGTACAAGCGATGAAACAATGTTGCACCCTCTTGTAGTAAAGTTTAAATCTAATAAGTTTAATAATTTTAAGTATTAAAATGGAGGACAAGTTTCAAACCACCAACATAAATTTTATTTGGAAATTTACGTTATAAGTAGCAAGTTTTAGCTCTTGCACCCCCTCTCTGGAAAAAATTTCGGACCTGGATTTGTGAGAGTAGTTTCTCAGACAAGATTTCAGTTACAGCGAGGGTTAACCCATTGCAAGTATTCCGGCTCCGGCAGAAAAAAATTTATATTTACTTTTCCAGGTCAGCAGGCTAAAATATTTTCGGTGTATCTTGCTGGTATCAGTTGCTGTGGACCTGCAGCCGGTGCGGTTTGGAAAATTTTTTCCCGGAGCTTTTGTATACTCGAGCGTGTGATTGCTATTCTGTTTACGTTTTCTAGGATCAAACGGCCAAAATTCGTCTGGACACGACATCCGGGAATTGCGCCTTGCCCTCACTGTTTTTGGTGCAGAAAGGAGTTTTGCTTCTATATACACTGATTTCAACGCCGGAAAGATCTAATGAATTGCAGACCGCAGCGGTTCTTGCATATTCTGAACCTGGTGACAATATTACCCACGCTGCCTGTATCGCAAAGACTTCTCATCTTATGCATCATGGAAATGTACGCTGAGTCTACGCTGAAAGTGTCCTGCTAAACCACACTTGTTCTGAATTGATAGTAGTCTGTAGTTCCTTTAGCGCGCATCCGAGAGTGGGCCCGTTTGGAACGACAAGAAGGGAAGCTCTGTTGTAAGTCCTGCTCTAACTACTCTGATCCACGTGAAAAATAATACATCGCCACTTGTTTAACCTGTCGCGATGAAGAAAGATCAAATGTTGTCCAGTGGTGTGTGCGCACCACCACACAGCCTGCTTGCCTGCTTGGATGAATCCATCTTGTATCTTCCCGTCCATCTAGAACACCCCCCAGAAACTGGCTGCACTTTAGTTTGCTTTGTTTAGTTTGTTGATATTCATTGTTAGTAAAAGCTCTGTTGTCTGGTTCATCTAGCTAGGCAGTAATATTTTAAATACATCAATAAGATGTTTAATCTGTACACCGTTACACTGAATAAGGGCCATCACATTGATGCCCTGTGTCATTGCTAAATATGCAGGGCCGCGTTGCAAAAGATTCTCCTAAGCCTAGGAGCGCTCCTAAGTTCAGCTTAGGTGCTCACTTAGGAGAATCTGGTTTCAAAAGATTCTCCTAAGCTAGGAGTGCTACCGACCACTCCTAACTTTTCTCCTAAGTTGACTAAATTTAGGAGCAGCGCCAGCTGAACTTAGGAGAAATCTTTTGAAACGGGTTTAGGAGGTCTCCTAACTTCCTCCTAGACAGCTCCCAGACATCCTCCTAAGTACCCTCCTAGGAGGGCACTTAGGAGAATCTTTTGCAACGAGGCCCTGAATTCCAATTTCTTGATGGTACCAGGATACTTTTTTGTAAGCATTGTACGTCTGTTTTCCGTTGAATGACTCTACTTGCAAGCAACTCAAATCCTTGAGGTTATTTTCGCAGTATATACAATACCTCTCCAGCGCGCATCATTTGCCCTCAATCTATCGTCCACAAGCGAAGTTATAACAATGCACTAATAAGTGTCGCTAAACTTGTTGAGTGTCTCAAAAGTTGTGGAAGGTCTCGAAAGTTGAAAAGACCTCGAAAGTTGAATTCTCGAAAGTTTGAAAATTTCTAGACTCAAAAGATTCGAAACATGCATAGTCTCCGAAGTTTTTGGTATGTCTCGTAATATTTGTAAGGTTTTTGAAAGTTGTGGATATTTCTAGAAAGTTTAAAATGTTTCTAGAAAGTTTTAAAAGCTTCTAAGATGTTGCAAAATTGCCTAGTATCCTTTGCTGTGGCAGCCGCAAATCCAGTCTTTCATTAGCACGCTTTTATCCTGCAACTAATACTTTGAAGAAGTTCACTTTCCGTCGCTGCTAATAGCTAATACAGTCCTCTCATTAGAACTTCCATTTCAGAACTTCAGAACCACATCAGACCTAACATGATTCCATTTAAAACTGATCTTGTTCCTTGCAGATACATTTTATTGTTATATTGTCAGAAATTTAATGCCTAAGGACAAGGTTCACGAAAATAATAATGAGTTCTACAAGTGATATGACAGATATTCCAGTGCATATTCCGGATATAGATCCAATAGCTCCAAGTACAGTTGCTAGCTAAAAGTTAAAATAACTGATTGATGCATCAAAGGTAGCAGTCTTATTTTCCTGTGCTAATTGGCGACGGATTAACTCCGCTTGTTATAAAAGTTGATCTAATCGAGCAAATTGATGAAGATTCTTGCAGTAAAGAACATTCAGTTTTCCTTACCGTGGAGAGCATTAGCGTCGTCAGGACATTTGACATTTTGAGAAGCCAGTGTAATGGAAGCAGGTGCAGAACTTACTGAAGCGTGATATGGAATTTCAGCTAAGCAATAAACTACAGCAAAATGCTTACTGTTTCTTTTCTTGTTTCTCTCAAAGTTGTGTAGCTGAGTTCGGCGTAGTAAATTTCAACAATAGCTAATTCATTCCTAAACGAAAAACCCACAATTTGTAGTAATTACGTTAACAAGAGCTTTGGTATCTAATACATGATTTGAAATATGTCCTGTAAATCTGATCATTTCGTTACCTACACGTTAGGCTTACATGGGGTATAGTTTGTGTGGTCCACTTCCTGCACCCAGCCTAGACGAGAAACAAGTTAAACCGTCGTAGGGGGACAGAGAATAACGAAGAATGGACAAACGTTAGGGTAAATGCCCTGCAAAACACGTCTTCACAAAACATAAAAATTTCAGACATGGTAGTGTTTTCTTTCAAAGTTCTTTCAATGTTAAATTTCTTTGCTTTTCTTGAAAATTGCCTGCAATCCTGAGGCTTTTTCTAAAGTTGAAATCGTTGCGGCAACGTTTGAAACCTTAATAGAATTAACGTTAATTTATGTCTTTTATAATCATTCGGCACTACATGCATGATAATGACAATCAAGCGAAGTCGTACAGAAATTTTGAAATGCAAAGCTTGTCATTAGGTTGGCAAGGACTTGCCTGAAACAAAAGTAATGCAACCAGTAAATACAAAAAATGCCGACTCCAATAGCTGGTGCAACAAACTAACTGTAGAATTGAAGGCGGAACATACCTGTTGGTTTCAACTTTCTGAAGCTATATACTTTTGACAGTCAAATAGGTAGTCAAGATAATCAAAAGACGCTTTTAACTTAATGTGGTTGAGCAGTTTGTGGCACAGTAGGATGCAGTATTCTGAGTTCTTTGAGCTTTGCAGTTGCATACACTTTGAGGAACGTAAGACTTTTACAATGTCCAGATTCCGCATACTAACCAATGTATCGTAGCTTTTCAAACTAGTTTTCTTAGAATTAGTTCCTTCAAATTAGTTTCAAATTAGGATGCAGCGATTGCTATTTATTGCCTCACTTGACGGTTTAGATTACAACTGACTGTCGTGAATGAATAATGTAAGTAAGGAGAAAACAGTAGGGTGCAATATTCTGAGTTCTTTGAGCTTTGCAGTTGCATACACTTTGAGGAACGTAAGACTTTTACAATGTCCAGATTCCGCATACTAACCAATGTATCATAGCTTTTCAAACTAGTTTTCCTTCAAATTAGTTCCTTCAAATTAGTTTCAAATTAGGATGTAGCGATTGCTATTTATTGCCTCACTTGACGGTTTAGATTACAACTGACTGTCGTGAATGAATAATGTAAGTAAGGAGAAAACAATGTTGGTCGGAAGCAGCAAACGCGCTAATAAAATAAGAGACTACTAACCACACTGTAATTCCCGTCGACAAGAGGTATTTTTGTGGTAGTTAGTTGAATGTCTTCTTCCCTAGAATTAAATTAGGTCTAAAATATCAAAACCCGATAACGAGGAAAGAAGACAACTGTTCATTGAGTTGCGGAGGATAACTGCCTAGAACTTTAGAACTAAAGCCACCTGTGAAATATGTTTGATCATGTCTATTCGCTTCATAATAAAGCAGCAATATGAATGTCTTGTTATGCATTTTTAATAATCTTCCATTTTTGTCAGGATTACGCCAGCTGGCATCACTTTGAGCCACCAAAGCTTATCCATTTAGGCAGACCGATGCAAATTCTAAGGAAAAGGCCAAAGACCAGTCTTACCAGCAGGGGAGTAGGCAATCGTCAGCACCTGTTCCGTTCTGCAGCATTTGGGTCACAATATCGGTACTGCATTTAACTAAACATGAAGGCCTAATTTCGCCAGCTCATTATATTATACAACCAGGTTCTAAACTTTCAAGTTCAAAATCAAACGTAGATTCAAATTAAGGAACGATGCATATTCATTCGTTCATATTAAAATTTAATGAACTAGTAGCCCGTATGCTCAATAGCTTTTGGTTAATCACCCAAGATTTATTGGAAGCTGTAGATTCGGCAAATTTTGGCTTTTAAATTTGTGTCTCCCAAGATTAATAAGTGTTTGTGCCATGCAAAAAATTGCTGCTAAGTTCTAAAATTCTAATATATGTACTTTCACCAGCATCAGCGCAAGCTTGGGCAGACTGTGGCATCCCATATCTCGGGTAACCGCAATTGCATTTTGCAACTACGGCATCCTGCATTCGGCTTCTGTGGCAACCCTATATACGCAGTGAAACATTAAAATGGAGATCAAACAGAGCAAGAACATTTTCAGGTTTTGCATTACTTCTAATAGTTCCAACAATTACGTAACGAATATTAACTTTAACATAATAGCAGCTAGTAAATAGACTAAACCAATGCAGATTTGTGCTAACGCTTGCTACAAGACTAATTACCGTCAGCGTGTACGGTCCGCCATAATAGTAATGAGATTTCGTTCCAGAACTATGACACCTACTTGAAGGAAGCGAAATTCTGCTAATATTGGTCTAAACAAAATTGTGTACACTCTTAGGTTTAGTTGACAAATATTACATAGTAGTCCTATAGGAGTATTGAAGTGTTCTGGAACGCTTACGTAACAGTTGTAACACCGGCACGGAAGGCGAGTTGTTTAACAAAGATTAACTCTTCATAAAATGTAGCGACTGTTTAAGTATACATGAAAGCTAGTAGTAAATTAGTTCGTACTTGTCCAAACCAAAGAAAAATTAAAGCAGCTGACTCATGAAACATACATATCGCATAATAAATGATGTGACATAACCAGCTGAGACGAACTGTCCTTCAGAGTCCGGAAATATCATATGACCAGGCATAGACAATACTATCTTCAGTCCTGTTACTTCAACATGGTCCATGTATCCCATTTGGTCAATTCTGATGCGAAGGTATATTCCTGTCAACAAAAACAGGTTCCACGCAAAAGAGCTTCCATGAGTTTAATCGCAATGTTGCATTCAATTCAGGATAGAGGCCTGCACGGGCCGAATTTTTGCGGCCCGGCCCGGCCCGGCCCGTGAAAAATCTTTCTCGGCCCGCCCGGCCCGGCCCGTCAACTGCTTCGGCCCGGCCCGGCCCGGCCCGTCAGATGCTTCGGCCCGGCCCGGCCCGTCAAAATTTTCGGCCCGCCCTGGCCGCGAAATTTTTTCATTTGTCCCAAAATGCAAAATTACTTAAATAATTTTCTAAGCTTGCTTATTAAAACCAGAATCTGTGGTATTCAGTGCTTTTTCTAGGAAAAGTATGCTTTTTTCTAAAGACTGATTTTTCGAGTCTTCATGGTTTTTACGCAGTATTAAGGGCAAAATAATTTTTGTCGTTCTACAAATGAAAGCAAATAGATACTGCCTCGTATTGACACTTTGTATATAAGACTGGAAGGCTAGAAAAACAAAAAACTGAAAATTCCCTAAAAGGTTACAGTGGCAACATTTAAATATTGTACTTTTATTAAGTTAAGGAAGAGTTGTGACCAGACATGTGCAGGAGGGGAAGTTCTGGGGGGGGTGAAGGGCGGCCGAAGGCCGCCGAAAAACCGGATTTTTCCGGTTTTTTACCGGAAAAATCCGGATTCTGGGGGGGGGCGAGGGACCCCTCTGGGGGGGGGGGGTGAGCTCAGGTCTGGGGGGGGGTGAAAGCCCCCCCCCCCCCCCCCCAAGCACACGTATGGTTGTGTCTAGGTGTATATAATGATATTTTATTTATTTTATGATCATCCCATATTGAGCTATTAATGAAATGATTTTTGCATTATTAGTATCTTTAATAAAAATTTTTTAGGTGTACTCAAATAATACAAACAAGTTAAAGGAGTTATTAAACCAGATGAAATTTTGCAAAGTGCACATTATTCTGAGATTTAGTCGGTTGAGAATTAAACTAATTAGAGGTAGAGGACTTTAGAAAGCTGCAATTACGCAGGAGCAAATTTTCATTTTTAAAGAAGTAGTAAATCTTTGCTTCACAAACTCAAAACTTTGATTTTTTTAAAACTGCGTTTTTCTAAGTAAATGTATGGTTTTCTTAAAAAAGAATACAATACAAGCGAATACATCAAAAGCAAAATAAAAATACTTATATGTATACACTGTTATTAATACCTTACATATTGCCCTATTAGAAAGTTTTAAATTCTAATGTTATAAACGCTAAAATTACTTAGGCGAATTGAGGATTTGACATTAATGATGTGACGATAAATACTTGTATTATTCATGAAATTAAAATGCTAAAGTTAACTAAAGGAAAACCAGTGTTAGTGTGAACGAAACATATAACGGAAACGCAAAACATTTTAAGCTAAAATATGAGTTACTATTTTATAGTTAAATGTTTCAAAAACTGATGGCGGGCCGAACTGTCGGCCCGCGGCCCGGCCCGGCCCGTGAGTTTCGGCCCGCGGCCCGGCCCGGCCCGTGAACTTTGGTCGTCGGCCCGCCCGCCCCGGCCTGCGGGCCGGGCCGGGCCGGGCCGGGCCGGGCCGCGGGCCGTAATGCAGGCCTCTAATTCAGGATACTCAAGATTGCTATCACGGACAGCAGTTTGCATATTGAGTTGTACGCAAATTTTGCCCATACAAATTTTCTGATGTATGTCTGAGAAACTGACTGATAATGATACTGATAGATTTTTAGTGTGTCTTGGAAAACATTCAAAGTACCTGAACGCACAAAAGTGTAAAGCCTGGTTCACATTGGTGCATTATGTTTTATGTCTTATGTCTTTTGCCTTATGTCTTGTGTCTTAAGGCGTTCACATTTTTAGGTCTTATGTCTTTTTGTCTTAATAAGACAGACTTGGGCCAGGCTCAACTTTTGTCTTACGTCTTAAGAGATAAGCCAATCACGTTACAGCTAGTCTAGTCATTGTGAAGTTGATTGGCTGAAAGATTCAAATGTGCTACCTAAGACAAGAGACATAAGACAGCAGTGTGAACGGTTCTGTGTTAAGACATGAAACATAAGACATACAACATAGCACAAAAGACAAAAGACATAAGACATAAGACAGCAGTGTGAACCAGGTTTAAGGAATTTAAAGGATTCTGGCTGTCTGCTCAGCTCAGCCCGATTTGGCAACAATTCCCCCCCCCCCCGAAATCCAAGGCGAGTGGATTGCGCTAACAGTTAAGCTGTCGGCATTTGGGACATTGCATCACCAAGCCTTGTGTTAACAATAACGTCAACATAAAGATTAACTAGAAACAGCAACACCTCCGTCATTAAACACCTGCGGTGGGACCAGCAGACGCTGAGCTGTTTCGCAAGCCAGTACTTCCATTGTTGAAAACAAAACATCTTCCATAATCATATGTGTATACCGTTCCCGTGAATAGTCTGAAAAACACATACAACTACTATGCTTTCGCTTTACTTCTACAGGTTACGTTGATAGGTTAAAACCGATTTAACATACTGTTGATATATTTTACACTTTCCTTATTGTTTTCTTTTAAGAGTTATGATATATGAACTCTCATGGAATCAAGATTTAATCATCATCATCATTTAACCACCATCATTTAACATCTGCACAACCAAATTAAGCACCAACCAAGATGTAAAAGCTTTGAAGCAACCATTTCAGGATTTTCTCGTTAATTTTCTGAGTTATAGTGGATGAATAAGTTTGCAGAACAGAACACAGTTGGTCATTGAAAGTTTTCTAAAAAAACTTTCGATACCCAACAGACTCTATATACTCGATACCTAACTAGACTACACTGATTAAGCACAACATGCCACAACATCACCCTTCTCTTTATCATTAATAATTTACGTGGAATATTCTTAATAGTCAAGGAAAATTATTTTGTCAACACTAGAGACAACAGACAGCACCGGAGTATTGATTTACTCTTCACATGTTCTTTTGCCTGCTAATGTGCAATAATCCATCATATCCTTCAGACTGTAGCTAATCTCGTTGAGCTGTTCCAAAGAAAGTTGTGAAGCTAACAATGCTATGGCTTCTTTCTGCAGGGTTCCAAAGGAAAGATGATTTTCTTTTTGATTCTGAAAACACCATAACCAGCACAGAAAGCATGTTGGAGTAGCTAAACTAATAAAAGCTGGTGTAGTCATGTATTAAGGTGGTGATTCCTTTTGGAGACATCAACTTTAAACCATGAAAACTCATTCATTACTTGAAGTCAAGAAGCATTTTTAATAACAAGATGAAGCTTAACGTTTTCTCTTTCTAATATATATTTCCGTCGAATATACTTTCCTGGACGCAGCTTTAAATTGCACCAAATCCTTAAAAAAATTTGTATTTTTGTACTTGTAGAGATTGCCAAGTCGTGACGGCGTCCGTCCACCGAAGATAGGGAGACTAGTCCAAAATCCAGGTTATCCCAGGTTGTCTAAATTTTTAAAATTGAGTAAAAAGCTATTTTATGCCGAGAAAACGAATGTTTTGAGTTTCTGAATTGCTGTTTTTAATAAGTTTTCTCGGAATCATTTAAATAACTCCTAAATTATAGGAAACTATTTGTCTGTATTTTATGAAGTTTGACGCATTTGATTAACAATGGTTTGATAAATTATCACCTTGTGAAAGCGTCGCAGCAACTAAGAAACCCACAACATTCGTTTTCTGGGCAACAACCAACTTTTTACCCAATTTAAAATATTAGGACACTAAAATATTTTTCAGCCATGTGGTGCAATTTAAAGCTGCGTCCAGGAAAGTATATTAGACGGTGACTCTGGTATTGCAAATTAAAACGTGATAAATTGAAAAACAAAGTTTGGGATTTCCTGGGATAATCACGATTTTATTCTGAACACTGCTCATGTTAGGAGAGTGGACCATTTCACGCTTTAAGCAGATTAGAGTTAGCATTTTATTAGAAATTCTGATTAAAAATTCCAATTTTCTTTGAAATTTCGCTAAATTCAGAGTGACTCATGGAGTACTCTCGAAGGAGTATCAGCTGGCACAAAATGAACTAATAACTGGAAAGTTGATTCGCCAGGCGACTTTTGGCGAACCAGTAAAAGAATCAATTCTTTAGTCGAACCATGCGTGACTCAAAGCTAAACGTTCGTGACCCATAGTTATGCTTGCTCTTTCTAGATCAAACAGTTCCAGAACTGGCTCAAAGACTTGGTTCGCGAAAGGAGACACGTACTAAATGGTCCACAATCGCTGGAAAAATTTCGTCGTGTTTCTGCAAAACTACGTTTTTATGATAGCAGCCAATGGGACAGCAGTTGGAAGATGACCATGCCTCAGATAATTGGCACCAACAGACCTTTAAATTGAAGCCATTGATCTATGAGTCTGTCAAAAGATTCTGATTTGGCTGACATTCAGAGAAAAAATTTCAAAAAAATTTCACTTAATTTCCGTGTTTTGGAATCTAGAATGAAAAATCAGGATTTCAGATCAAAGGACTTCCACTTAGTTTCCTGCTTTTGAATCTACAACGAAAAATCTGGAATTCGCTTATATTTTCGGAAAGCGCCACTGTTCAGGAATCCGCTGCCAAGTTTGGAATGTAGTAGGGTCGTACTGAAATCTTCACCAATGAGTAAAAACTAAAAATGCATTCGGAATTTGACCGAGGAGTAAGGACAAAATAAATTGTAGCCATAATCGGGTCAGGGATAAGTGGTAATGGGGCATTCAGCAAACTGGGGTATAACGAAACTGAACAATATTCTTAGAAATTAGAAACTAGAGGAATATTCTTTGAAGCGATGCTACTAATACTAACTGATTGCAAACGGAAATAGGAAGTTTTGGCTAAGCTAACGAATATGTTAATACTCTGGCATTAATCAAAATCGTCAGTGTAATTATTAACTGAGATTAATCCGATAGTATGCCACTTGTCGTAACCAAATATACCCCCAAATCTGCAGCTCTGTAGGTCTCGTTTTAGGTTTAGCCACTATGTTGGCCTGGCTATCAGTCAAGTTAAGGTTAGGTTACTTGCTAGATCTGTTACACCATACAAAGCCATTTTTATTTATACATTATTTACATTCCTCCCGACAGAAAGGCAATAAACGACAAAACAAACCAATCAGCCACCATCTATCGACAAAAACAGTCAAAATCATTCAATTATCCAAAATCCATCATCTTATTCCGCTGTTAGTCCTAAACTTATTTTCCCATTTGGTGCAATCCAGGGATGAGATTAAAAAAATTCTTGATGAATTCTACAGTCTCTGTTCGATCTATACAATCACGTATCATAATGTTGATGTTGGTATCTGGAATTTTCGCTACTCGGTAAAAATGGAAAAAATTAAGGCAACGTTCTCGATATATAGTCAAGATATCTGTTAGAAATCGACAAAAACCACCCCGAATTTTTGAAGCGGGATTGTGCGGAGGGTGTTACACTGCTAAACTGCTTTTGGAAAGTTTCATCAAATTTGATCTTGATTCGGGAAAACCAACAATACCTGCCCGAAAGGAATCATCACATTAACAGTAGGTCCTACTCCGGGAAAGACCCTTAATATTTTATGCCTATCTAAACGACATTCATTCCAGTTAAGCAAATGGTATCCTAATTTAATGTAATTGCTTTTAGTTTTGAAGTAATAACTTCGGATTAAATTAGCAAATTCTTTAACCGTGGTTTTAAATAAGGAGATTTATTCACTAAATTAAACAGATTAATTTCCATTCCAGGATGGCCTCAAATCTAACAAAATTAAATATTTTCCTATTTTCTCATCCAATCAAACACATGCATGAAGGAACCACATTGATGTGCCGATGTCCGTTGTCCAATATTGCAACTAGTGCATTACTTACAATCACAAGGTGTTTATAGATAACACTGATACCACTGTAAAAAACAAACTTCAATCCACCGAGCAAAAAGACAAACTCTTTTATGTTATTAAGGATTATATGTAGTAATTGGAAATCAATACTTTATCAGTATGAAATGCTATTATTTCTCCAACCAAAGTAACTGAATGCTTTCCTGTTTGCTTGCTTTGTTTAGAATAACCATTAAACATTCCTAGTTTAATTTTATGTGTGTTAAGCAGTTTTTCCTTCAGTTTCGGATGGCTAATGCACTAACTTCAGCAAAGGATGAGTCAATAGGCAAAAATTTTTGCAATTGGTTGTATGCATGCTCATGATCCTTTTGGTTTAGACAAGTCGGAGTGCTTGCAGTACTAACGCAGGTGTCGGATTGTTCGCAGGATTGCTCGGTACACCCGACAGAATCTAAAACATGTCCAATCTTCATAAAAATCACTAGTTTAGATACAGCTAGCTTCCTGGTTTGTCACATGCTTTCTATAACAGACCAAGAATAATCAAGATTATAGATCAGCTAAATAAGGCTGAAAACTACCTAGACTAAACAAATACAAAGTGAAATATATGAACGAGTGCTCATTACAAACGCTGTGCGGCCACTCCTGTCTAAAAACTCAAATTAGACATAGTTAAATATTTGTATACTCCTCCTGGTTCATAGCTTGGTATAAGGTAGCTGATAATAAGAAAAAGTTTGTAAAGCTTTAACCTAAGAAAGAATTTATTGTGACATATTCCGAAAGTTTTCGAAATTCTGACCTAACGCTGAAAATTGTGGTATTTATGCCGAGGCGCGTTGCGTGTTAGTACAGATTGCAAATGTTTACCAATTCCAGTAATTTTTGCTCAGAAATGTTGAGGTTACAGCAAAACGTTTCAACGTAACTAGTGAAATTTGAATTAGCTTAAACGAGCAACTATAGCAGAAGTAACAACTTCAAATGCCCGTCCAAAGCTGTCGTATTGTTACTGTGATGTTCGAACAAAAATACTACCCGGATGCAGCAAATAAAATTTCATAACGACAGCGATATGCAGGCGATTCGAAGATAACGTACCAGTGTGGGTGTCAGTAGGTTAACATTGGATCGGGTATTGGGCGGTTGTACAAAACAAATTTGAGGGGGCTTGTACTATGACTATCAACTAGCGTAATATTCGCAATATTAACCCTAATAGCAATAATAGCTGCATTTTAAAAAATCAACAAAATATTATTTTTCAAATCCAACGTTGTATTTTTTGGATTTGGGGGGGGACGTGCATCACCTCATGTTAATCTATGGCTGTATCAGTTTACTGTTTCTAACTGTGTCATCATCGCTTCGTTTCAAATTTTGTACCTTGCGTACAGTAGCTCCCTTTGAAGTCGTCAGAACAGTTGCAGAGACTGGAGTATTTTTCCCGGCACACGCCCGTATTGAAACATACCATATTTAAAAGTTTAAAAAAAAAAAATAGAATTTTAATTTTGAGTTAAAGGGGGTGTGTGTTTGTGTTATATAGGAAATCATATACTTGGTAAATTGTTTTGTTGTGAAATTTGGAGTACATTATTTGAAAAATAAAAATAAATTTAAAAGAAAAAATTTTTACCTTACGGGGGAGTGGGGAGATCGATGAAAAAAAGTGGTGGAAATGGTTTTTGGTTAGTTTGTTTGGATTTTAGACAGGGAAAAATAATAGAGGTGAGTGAAGGAAAAAGATTTGTGATGAAATGGAGAAAATGGGAAGTATAGTTGGGAAATTTAGGGGGGGTTTTGGTTACGGGGGTTGATATTTGCAATGTAGAAATAAATAATAAAAGTATGAATTATTTTTGTTTACTGGTTATTGTTATTATGTTATATATATATATTTATATATATATATATATATATATATATATAAAAATAATATATATTGGTATTGGGTTATGTGTTTTTAGGTTATTATTATATATATATATATATATATATATATATATATATATATGTAATAGGAAGATTTTGAGCCTTGTTTAGAGATGCCTAGAGAATTTGGTTTTGGGCTAAAATCAGCTAAAAAAGAAGCTAAAAGTTCTGTTGAATAATGGTGAATGTTTTCTGTTGAATGCTAAATGTTTTCTGCTGAATCTGTTGAATGCTGAATGTGACTATTTTGTGCTTTAACCCTGTGTTTCAAACTCTTGACTCTGTGAATCTTCTGTGAATCTGCGTTTGCTTTTGAAAGTAATATTTCGACCGAACTAACTGAACTAACTTTTGTGTTAATATTTTGACCAATACTAACTTTGTGTGACTAATATTGTGCATTGCAATTTCTCTGTATTCTCAATGTAAGGATAACTTTTGTTATCTGTTCATCTTCCATGTAGATAATGTACAGTTTGAAATTGTCTCTCTAGATACAGTGATTGCATGTTTCTGTTTGCATGAGCGATTCTGTTAATTGGTGTGTTTTCCGATTTATGGGTTCAAATTCAAGGGATGGGGTTAATCGGCTTTAAACGAAGATTTGGGGAACCCCGTGAGCCCTTGAGCAAACGCATACGTCATGCTTATCATGACGTATGAATCCCCCTTCTAAAAGAAAGCGCAAAACTTCAAAGACTTTCAAAAGAGACCGACAGCGAGAGAATTGCACGTGGACAGAGCTGTGACGGGGTTGGGTGACTGACCTAAAGACTTCAGTTTGGGGTTGACTCTTCTAGTGACAGGTCGGTTTTGAGACCTATACTTGTTTCTCTCTGCTTTATTGTGTGTGGCTGTTACGCCATGGAGTGCCTGGGTCTTGTGTTGGCCTTTGAGCCTCTGCCTGTGTTAAGCTGTCAACTGAAGTCTATGTTTGTTTGGTTGGTCAGTCACCCCATTCTCTCAGCCTATTCTCTGTGTAGTTCTGTGAATTTCTATTTGATCTATTCTATTCTTCATTTCTGTGGAATTGGATGCAAATGGTACAGTTTTGGATTTTCATCGACTCGAAAGTCAGTTATGGAACCGTAGACAGTTGAGTTGTATCGTTTGACTTGATATCTGTGAATATTCTAACCTTGTTTATTGTCCGAGATCTGTAATTCTAGTTATTTTATGAATCTAACTTTGTCTTTTGAAAACGTGCTCTAATCTAATTCTATCTGCGAAATCTGAACGAAACTAACATTTACATTGTTGTGACAGTAAATTTGTAAAATTCTCAGGAAACATTTGCCTATCTGGACTTGGCTATTAGTTAAGGAATTGATTTGAGGCTCAGAGTGGACCATTGTTTTAGTTACGGAAGCTCTGACTAGGTAGGGATTTAGTAAACTGATCTCAAAGTTCAGTGAGTGATCAGTTTACTATTAGGTAATTCAGGAGGAAAAGAGCCATTTCACCAGTGCTCTAACCAGTGTTTGAACAGACCAAGTTTGCCCGACCCCCAAACTTGTGCAACAGTAAGGGCTGAGTTAGACAAGGTTCAGGAATTGAGTCTTTGAAGTGATCTCTCAGCTCCAAAAAGTCTATTAGCCAAACCTTTTTCTTTACACGTGGAGCCTGCCTGAGAGGAAAATTAATTAGGACGAAGTTAACTTACTGTAATCATTTTGAACGATTTGTAATCTTTTGCTGTTTCTGAATGTTTAACAGTGGCTCCGTCCAATTTTCCTAAAAAGAACTCAAACTTTACCTGAAATTTGACCCCTGGCTTATGAAGAGAAATCCGGTTATAACTTACTTTATTATTATCAGTTAATTAATTTTCGTTATTACGTAGTTATAAAGTGCTTGTTTCTTTTCAGCGTATGATTGTGAGTGTGCTTGTTAGTGCTACCTAGATAGTTACGATAGGAATGTATGAGTGAGATAGGAACAAACTGCAATTTTGGTGAGAACTACAAATATTTGACGTTTAACATTTTGAAGTGATACAATTTTGAAACTTTGATTCGTTTCACAGAAGCTGAAAACTAGCATAATGTCTGATCCAGAGGAACACGAAGTTCCAGAAAATACTGATTCTGACAGAGAGAGTGTTAAAAGCACCAAAAGCGAGAGCGCCGAAAACCAAGCGCTCACAAAATTAACAGAAACTTTAACCGAATTTCATTCCGCGATTCGAGCACAGGGCGTGGCTGCCGCATACAGTTCCGTCCCTGTTTACCATGCACATGCTTCAGAGTCTTTTGATGAACATGTGGAGCATTATGAGCGATTCTGTCAGGTGATGAGCTTTGATGAAGGGCAGACCATCCTAACCTTTTCTAGTTCTTTACGTGGGAGGGCCCTAGAACTTTTCCGGTCAGTTCCAAAAGCTAGCAGAGGGAGCTGGGATGAATTGGTAAAAGCTGCCAAAAAGGTTATGACCCCTCCCCATACCGCCCTTCATGCGTCTTCTTTAATGTTCCAAGTTAAACAGGAAAAAGGGGAAACTGTAACGGATTATTTGATGCGTCTAAATCGGTATGCCCGGCTAAGTTTCAAGGAAGAGGACGGGTTTAATGAACAACAGTTGGAACTTTTGAAACTTCGATTGTTTTTGTTCGGACTGAGAAACGATTTGAAGGTCAGGGTACCTCCCGGGTGCAAAACTTTGGAACGGGCAGTTGAAAAAGCCTTACAGGCTGAGGGAGAGTACCCAGGAGAGGCCTACCCTTCCTTTTTGGAACCCAGTTTTATGAGCGAAAAGAGCGCTCCCGCAGCCATTGCCGAAGCCGAAAAGGCAATGAAGGATTTGAAAATTCGTTTTGAGAAGTTAGAGGCCGAAACTAACAAAAAGTTGGGAGGTGCTAGCCGATCAGACCGTGGTCGCGAATTGCCTCCCGGTACTACCTGTTTCAATTGTAACAAACCTGGTCATGTTCGGAGAGAATGCCGCCAGCCTGGCGGAGGAGCCTATAGGGGCGGGAACCAAAATTCTGACCGAAACCCGCCTGGAAACTCGGGAAAGTTTAGAAATTCTCAAAATTCTGGAAACTACTCTCGAGACTTTCGCAACCGGGATGCTAGGAACGTGGGAAACTATTCTCGTGACGAACGCAACCAAAATTCTGACGCCAATTGGAGAGAGAGACGGGGAAATTATTCTGATCGTCGTGATGGACAAAATTCCAATAATTACCCTCCCCGACGTGACGATCGCTATGATCGTCGCCAGAATTGGGATCGGCGAGATCCCAGGGAAAACATGCCCGCAGAAATGAAAAGGGAATATGGACCGAAGTTCGCGGTGTCGTATTCCAAGACGCAGGGACACGGTTATGAAAATGGTAGGGAGAGCCCTGACGACAGAAGAAGGTGGTCCGGTAGCTCGGACTCGGGGGGTGGTGAACGTTACTCTGACCCGCCCGGGAGGTCCTCCGGTTATCGGCGACAGAATCGGTCAGGCTCTGACTCGTCCGGACAGTATACAGTCAGATCTGTCAGGAATGTTTCGCGGAACTGTATGATGCATGCCCGGCGCTGCCTCGTCTCGCCTCATTTTGAACATAAAGTCATGATGTGCCGGCAGCCTTTAACGTGTACTTGCCTCTCTAACCGAAGCCAAATTAGGCATGTTTCGCCGGCCCGATCTCTGAGTCTCAGTTCTATGACCTCCACAGAGGAGGAATTGTTTGTTCCAGTTACATCCAACCAAATTCGCGCAAGAAATTTGACTGATCGTGGTCATGAGAAAATTGGAGAATGTGAACGTTCTAGAACGGAAAACGTGACCACTGGCATCCAATGTGAAATTAGGACAGATGAACTGATTGAGAGCGTGACTGAGACGAGTGTGAGACTCCCACCAGTGGAGCTAGGGACTGTTGTTAATCTGTTATGCATGCCGTTTCTGTCTGTGTATGTGGCTTTGGGGGTTATGCGAAAATTTGCAGTGCCGTTTTTCTGGTTTTTAATGACCGCGCTAGTTGCCTCGGCACAGGCACAAACCGTTTCTGACTCTTCTTCTTCACACTTTCTAGCCGATGAAATTGCCAAAATTGGAACAGTAGTTTTACCTCGCTGGGGGGCAGTCCTGAGTCCCGCCGGAATAGGGGTGATATCACAAAAAACCGAGTATCTCGCGCTGATTGTCCAACTGGCCGTACCCCCCATAACTCCACATTGGAAACCGCCTGAGTGGGCGAACGAAGAGGACTGTATTGACCTCACCACTGGACAGACTAAGGCCGACCAATATTGCGTCCGCATGATTAATCAAAGTTGCCCGCAGCATGATTTTTTAGATAAGGAAATTATGCAAATTAAAGCCGAATATCGGAAATTATACTCCGGCGTTTTGAACACCCATTTCTATTCAAAATTGCTAGCAAGTCTCTGTAGGTCAACGCCGGGTGTGTGTTCCTCATATGCTATGACCGAAAATTCGCATCAACGTCCAAAACGTTTTATTGAATTTCTGTTGGCCGGAGCCCTGGGCATAGGGGGGATTGCCAATAGTTTAGCCAATACCTATCACATGGGGAAGTTGGACGGAAAAGTGCAAGCCGTTGAGCAGGGTTTTCATACTTTACGAGAAGAGCAGCTTAAAATCACTGACTCGGTCAAGAAAATTGTGCACGCAAACGAGGAAATCTATGCATTTCTACATCATACGGTACAGGATCTAACCACTTTGATAATTCGGGCTAGATGTTCAAATTTCTCGTACATGAGACAAATTTACATGCAGTTGCTGGCTCATATTTTCACCTCGTCCCTGAGGGACGGACTGAATTCAGTAATGCATGCAGGGCTACGTTCGGAAATTACACCTAGTTTGGTAAATTTACAGACCTTGAAAGAAATCATACGCAATCACCCCTCACTGCGGAATTCGCTACTGTCACAGGAGCCCAGTTTGGTGTATCAGTTCGGGAAAGTTTATCCCATCAAAATTGATTTCGAGACTCTGCGATTTGGCTTCATGCTAGAAGTGCCTGTCCCCATAGAACAGGAAGTGCGACCACTCTACGCAGTTCACAACGTTGGGTACAATTCCAGGGAACGGGGCGTCACTGCGCTAGCACCCATGCCTGACTACGCTCAACGGTTGGATACGGGAGAAGTGAGAGAGATAGATGTTTCTGAGTGTAAGACCGCTCCCGGTCTTTGGTTCTGTCCGCCAAACGCCATTGTTACTAGCTTAAAAGCAAAATGTTTACAAATTTTGATTTCATTTTCTGATGAGGCCTTAAAAAGGGAGTATGCTAGTTGTGCCGAATACGTTCAAGTTAAAGTCTTAGACAATTCGACCGTTTATCGTACCACCCCCGCTGGGGTGCTGATTCGCACAAATTATACAGAAGTTATTGTTGCACGATCTCCGGCCCTAAACCACGTTGCTGAGGGCGAGCGAGTCGCCGTGCCAGGCACTGGCACCCTGTGGTTCGAGCATGGGCAATATCTTCACTTGATCATCGGCAATACTATTTTGACCAGCACACTGGGAGTCGCTCGAACCACAGTGACAACTGCAGAACTACGCGAAATTGTAGTCCCGGCGCCTTTGGGCCGGATCCCGTTACATTTCACAGAACTTTCTACTGCCGAATATGAGAATGAACAGGCACGCAATTTGATACATAATCAGATGCGAAAATATGTGCACCTACCCTTAATTCCCTTACAGCTAAATCACGGTCTGACCATAGTAATTATCATTATATTGATTGGTTGTGTAATCGTCTGGTGGGTTACTCCTTGTGGGCGGAAATTCCGCGACAGGGTGCGTAGGAAACCTAGACCAAGTCCACCGCCACTGCGACCTAAGATTTCAGCTCCCGTTGATGCACGTCGGGTTAACGAGCCGGTGTTCAGCGACGACGATGAGCCGACCGTTGAGTTAGGATCTGTATCTCCGGAGGAGGAAACTATACCTCTCCGCTCAAAGGCTCCGCCCGTTAATGAATCATTAGACAGGGTACGAAAGGCAGCGGCCAACCGTTGTCAGGCTACACCAGGATATCGCCCTTTGGCACGGGATACCTCAGTTGCCTCATCCATGTCCGATTATTGCGCTGACTTGGAGGCAAGTGCTCAGCTACTAACCGATGATAGCCAGGATAGCCGCACTTCCCCTCTGATAGACCTACATATAGGGAACCGTAGGGGTAGCGACTGTCGGATAGTTAGGTTTTCCCGGCAGGATACTAAGGAAAATACTGATTCTGAGGACGACCGCATTAAGGGTAGGGCTAGTACTGAACATTCCGACGCTGCCACGAGTCCATTTAAAAGGCCAGGAAAAGCCAAAGGACCGCAGGTGGTGGAAATGGACCCACAAGGTGGTGGTGCTCCTGCACGGGCTTCCTCCCGCAACTTCCGTAGACCCGTCAACGCGCACTCGGTTCTGATGGTTCGCACGGTACCACTCTTAATTAGCCTTGTGATTTTAGGACAACCTGTTCAGGCACTTTTCGACACGGGAGCATTGGTTTCGGCCATGTCCTCGGGTTTAGTTAGACGACTAGGACTCCGCTTGGAAGCAGCTGATCCTGCCCAGTATATACGGACAGCCAATGGGGAACGATGCACGGTTGCCGGTGTAGTCACAGCCCCAGTTTTCTTTCAAGGAGCTGAACGGCAAATGCCGAACAGGAAATGGCAATTCTTAGTAGTCGACAATTTGACTGTTGAGTGTATTATCGGATCTGATTATATGATCACCTTCCCGGGGGAAATTTCTCTAGACTTAGGACAGCATACGATAACCTGGCCCACTCCGGGAGGTACTCGGATAACTCTACCTTTTCAGACGCCCGACACACAGCGGGTACGAGGGTTAAACCTGGTCGGAGGGATGCCGCATGGAAAACACCCGCGGGAACAGGACCCCAATGCCGTCTCCGTACCCCATCGACCCCTACCCATGATCCTAGTAGACATAGGTGAGCAGCCTATACAGGCCTTGGTAGATACGGGGGCAAACTTAAGTCTGATGAGCGAAGACCTAGTACGCACATTGAAACTACCGCTGTTACCACTGTCACACACCCCACGGGCTGAGGGAATTAACGGACAAACTTTAAAATTTCGGGGTGCAGTGCGAGTGCCTGTTGGGTTTTATGACACACCTGGAGTGAAAATCATGCATACGTTCTTGGTCCCTAAGGGACTAGCTGAGGATTGTCTCATTGGAACCGATTTTATCCTAGCGCATGGTGGCGAAATGGCATTAAACTTTCAAAAGGGCGAGTTTCAGTTGAAAAAGGCCACGCATCCGCTTATGACGGCAAAATTGATACAACACGCTCCTCTGACGGAAACTGCCTTTAGAGTCTCCGCCATGCGCAAGGTGGTAATACCTGCCTATGCAGAGGTGGCAGTACCAGCCTTAATTGAGAGCATGCAGCCGATAAACTATGAAGGAATTTTCGAGCCGGAAAATACCAAATTCGAGCTCGGTCAGCCGAATTTGCAAGTTCTGCCTGCTTTGGTAAATTTGAGCCGGCAGCACATACCTGTGCTTATGCGGAACGAGACTGGTCAAGATCATACTATCTACGAGAACACCACTCTCGGGAATGTAGTACCTAGGCGGGAATTAGGATCCGAAAAGGGAACCTCTCCCTATGCAAAGTTGCGCGATGAACATGGGGAAACTATCCGGTTGGGCAATCATTTCCGGAACAAACTCACTCGAGCCATAGAAAGGCATTCTCACCAAGTGAAGGCGTTCAAAAGTATCCGACCATGTGCTTTCACCGATCTTTCTGAGCCAATGCAAAAAATCTCCTTTGATCAAAGTAATTTATCTGATTCAGAAACGGGGCAATTCTTGGGATTGTTGAATGCAAACCAAAGTTGTTTCTCGCAGCATCCTTTCGATATAGGAAAGTGTACTATTTTTCGCGCTCATATTAACACGGGGGAAGCTAAGCCCATCTATGCTACGCCTTACCGACTCCCGGTACACCTTAGGCAGCCGCTTCTAGAGGAACTGACGGAAATGCTAAAGTATGGCTTAATTCGCCCATCCACTAGCCCCTGGAGTTCTCCCATGATCTATGTTCCGAAGCCTGGGGGAAAGTTGCGCCTGTGTGTTGACTTTCGCAAGGTAAATAAAATCAGTGATCCCGATGTCTATCCTATACCTAGGATAGATGATATTATGACCTCACTGAAAGGATCAAAATTCTTTTCTACTATTGACTTGAGCAAGGGGTTTAACCAAATTGAGCTGGACGAGGAATCTAAAGCTAAGGCCAGTTTTAACACCTTTCATGGACAATTTGAGTATAATGTTTTGCCTTTCGGATTGAAATGCGCGCCCGGAAATTTTCAGCGATGCATGGAGCGCATTCTCGGGGATCTTCAATGGAAAAAGTGTATCATCTATATTGATGACATTCTTATTTTTTCTAAAACTTTTGAGGAACATCTCGAGATAATGCAGGAAGTTTTTGACCGATTACGCGCTGCCGACCTTAAAATGAATCCGGAAAAGTGTCATTTTTTAAAGAAATCTGTTACCTATCTGGGGCATATCATCTCTGAGCAGGGGGTCGAACCACTAAAGGAAAGGATTCAGGCCATTCACGACTTAGCCGTCCCCAAAAATATTAAGGACGTGGAAAGTTTTTTAGGCATGTGCGCATACTATGCAAAATTCATTAAAGGATTCGCCCACCTTGCCGCTCCCCTCTATTCGCTCAAAAAGAAAGGGGTTCGATTCGTTTGGAATAATACCCATCAGCAGGCTTTCGAATTGCTCAAGAAAAGCTTAGTGGAAGCTCCCGTGTTGTCGCACCCTGACCTAGCCAAGGGTTTCGTCCTACATACCGACGCGTCGGACTTGGGGTTAGGAGCAGTGTTGTCTCAGGAGCAGGATGACGGAAAATATCATCCCGTCGCCTACGCGGCTCGCTCTCTGAAAAAATACGAGCGAAATTATTCAACACATGACAAAGAGTGTTTAGCCATGAAGTTTGGCATTGAGCATTTCAGGCACTATTTGTACGGGGGGCCCCCATTCACTTTGTTTACCGATCATTCCGCCTTACGGTGGCTTATGAAGCACCCCCCTCGAAATTCGCGACTTGCCCGCTGGCAGATGACTTTTTCTGAGTATGATTTCGAGATAAAACACCGAAATAACCCCCAACTGCGAAATGCGGACGGATTATCCCGCAACCCGCTCTTCGCTGACATCGCACGCGGAGTTAAGGGGAATACAGGCGATAGCGAACGCAACGGTGTACCTTTACACCAGGAGGAAAGCGAAGAGTTTGTAGCGCATATAAACTCGGTAGTGATCAAGAGGGACCGCACACCCACTCGCGACGAAATTGCACCGGTGATTTCGCGAAATCGAGCCCGTAAGAGCACGTCCGCCCTGCGATCTAAAGTTTCCAAAATTTCGCAAGCTTCCGGGTCAGACGAGTCTGAGCACAGCGAGCCGACTCCTAAGAAGCAACCGCGTCTGCCCCCTGGGCCAGAGCTACTGGAATCCGATCAGGATGCAGAATCTCACCAGACCACGCTGGAGTCTGAATCTGACTCGCCCCTTCCTCGAAAGATGGCAGGGAATGGTGAGTCCACTGAGAGTGAACCGCTGCGTGCCGAATTCAAATCGACCGAAACCGGCCGACGGAAACGTAAGGGTAGACTTAGCGCAAACTTCGGAGACGTTTTTGAAGTCGCCGTCCGTGATAACTCTAATGTAATTTTGAATCCCAAATCCTGGAGCAAGCTGCAAGAATTGCAGCAAGATGATCTGCTCCTCGGGGAGATTATGACGTACAAGCAAACTCATAGACTGCCGAGTAACTTCAATAGGGCTGTACGAATCGCTGCTCTCGCTGAGCAATGCGACCTGCGTGAAGGTGTCCTAGTGCATCTGGAGCGCATGCGCAACACCACCCTGGAGGTTTTGGCCGTGCCGGAAGTCCTTAAAGAGGAGGCATTAGCCGCGTGTCATGACAGCCCATATGCTGCGCATGGCGGTCAAAACAAAACTTTCTATCGGCTAGCCGAGCACTTTTGGTGGCCCGGAATGCGTACTGACGTCAAAAATTGGATTCAATCCTGTCCACGGTGTCAAAGGCGGAAAGGGCCTCCTCGAAATCCTCGAGCCCTGCTGCGACACCCTCCGCTGGCCTTAGAGCCATTCGAGCGCGTGCATTGTGACTTGATGGATATTTCTAAAACTTCTAAAAGTGGGATGAAACATGTCCTTAGTTTCATCGACGCATTCTCTAAATATGTTATTGCTATACCCATCAAGAATAAGACTGCCTATACAGTGGCTCAAACTTTTCTTGAGTTTATCATTTTGCAATATGGGTCACCCAAAACGCTAATTTCGGATCAGGGCAAGGAATTTGTAGCCATTCTGAATAAGGAAATTTGTGCACTTGTTCAGACGCGGAAACTTGAAACTACCAAGTACCATCCCGCCGCTAACGGGCAAATTGAGCGTTGGCATAGAACGCTATTAGATATGTTGGCTACGGTTTCCGAAAACCACCTAGAATGGGACAACATGGTCCCGTTCTGTCAATTCGCCTATAACACCTCCATAAACGCTACCACCGGGGAGACACCACACTACCTGTTGCACGCCTGGGATCCAGTCTTACCCAGTGCCACTAACGTGTCGATCCCCACCGACCGCAAATATTCTGGTTTTGACTATGTTCGGGAAGCCACTGAGGCTATACAGCTAGCTTGGTCACTGGCCCGCGAAAAAGCTGCCGCCGCCCGTGAGGTACAGGATGAGCAGTACAATAAGAGAGCGATAGAGCCAAATTATCAGGTGGGAGATTTAGTTCTGATCAAGGCATCTAACGTCGCTAAGCGTGATCAAGTTTATAAATTGCTCGATAAGAGAACCGGCCCATATAGAATAGAGAAAATTTTTGGATGTGTAGCTACTGTATACCCGGCGGGGAACCGCCGCGCCAAGCGGGTTAACATCCAGTTCAATAACATGCTTCCGTGTGTTGAACCCCGGGTAATTACGGCACCTATTCACGAGCACGATGAGGATCAGGAATCCAATTCTGAACCGCCGGAACCTTCGGTTCCAAAGAAGCTGGTTACTGCTAAAAAGCCGACTCCCCCTCCTGTTCAAATGGAAAGCAAAAAGACTATTAGGTCCGCCGCTGACTGTCAGAAGGAGCAGGAGAACAGACCTGCGCCTCAGACGCGTGCCTCCAGACGAAAGAGTGCACAGCAGCTAGAACCCCCACCCGACGAGCGCCCAAAGGCGGCCTCAACCTCCGGGAAAAGGGTTCCGCTTTCCCCAACTCAGCCGAAAGGGAAGGGACCACAACTTAGGTTACAGAGTGACCATTCTGCAAGTGAGGATAGCGACGCGCCGCAATATCTGTCAGACGAATCACTTTCGCAACAACAGGATCCCATGTACTATAATAGACGCAAATTCTTTAATCCTATCGACGAAAGGTGGCAACAAAGAATGGCCGCACTGCGGGGTTTTCGGGTTCGTCACCGCTTACCTGTTTTGATGCAGCACATGCCGCTGTATGAACCCTATGAGGTGATAGACGTATTGGGGGATGGAAATTGCTATTATCGTGCACTTTCCCTTGCGCTAACAGGTTTAGAAGATTCTTGGGCCGACATTCGGCAGGATCTGTACGAATTTCTCTGTACTTATGAGCATAAGAAACGGTTTAAGAATATGTTCACTGAAATGAAGGAAACCAAGAAGCGATTGCAGAAAGCTGCAGAATTCGCTACAGATGATGAGTTATTCCTGGCCGCAGCTTGGCTGCACACCCCAATAATGTCTTACTCTAAATTTGGGAAGGAATGGGCTTGGCAACTTTTTACACCTGAAGCACTTCTCGGAAGGGAACAAGAGTATGAGCGCTGCATTCTTTATCTTTACAACCTCAATAGCGATCACTTCATGGTAGTGCTGTCGGTAAGGGAACCCCTTCATGGCAAATGGCCTACAGGCAAGGATCCCAAAATTAGCACCCTTGAGTTGACCAGCAGTTCTTCACGACAATCCTCCCCACCTGAAGCATCTGATAGGACCCCTCCTCATGCAGATGTTAAGAAACTGTTTGCGAATAGCCCTCTATTCTCGGGCCCCTCGCCGCTATTTCAGAACCCTTTTCGTCGCTCGCAGCGACTAACGCGAACTGCTTCAGATCCAATTAAGGATCTGCGCTCGTCTGAGTGATCACTTGGACGCTAAACCATACTGTGATTTGTAAAATAGTATCTACTGTAAATTTGTAAAGTTATCTTTTGTTTCTGAGCAAGTTTTCTGGCAGGATGTTCTAAAAGTGTACAGCTCTATCACTGTGCTTAGCACACTAAACTGTAAAGTATGTAAACTGTTTCTCTTCTGGATGGGCCCAAACTGCTCTAACTGCGACTTTTAGAATTGTTTGTGAATAAGAGGTCCCGGCAATAACATCAAAGCCGTCGATCTAGAACTGGGAATATGTTAAAGTTGCTCCATGATGGGCATGGCCTCGGTACATACCATCAGTACCAAGAGGAAGAACTGTTTTAAGTAAAGCCGATCCGCTCCAGGTTGGGCACAATACCTCGGATCCAACAACTTCCGATGGTATCGGCAAAGTTCGCAGAGGTTATGGTCCGCCAATTTTGTATAGCTAGATTCTAAAAGGCAGCGATTCTACGTTTAATTTGAAACACCGCTGCAATCAAAAGCTAGGGTTTCCTTTTGAAACTTAGCCCCATAAAAATGTAGAAAACTGTATCAAAAACATCATAAAAATATGCAAGTTTGTTATACGGGTTGGTTGTACTTTTGTATAGAGAGATTTATTTGACAAAACCACAAAATGTACTAGAAAAAGCAATATTGTTAGCGAAAATACCTAAAAAAGTTACATAATATCGAAAACTTACAAAAATACAAAACCATTTTTCTTTTTAACTTTACTATTTCTACTGTATTTTGTGCAATGACATGACTGCAATGATTCTATGTTTCTATGTAATGTGATTAAATTGCAATGATTTAAGTAGCTACGGATTACTAATCATATGTTCGTCTGTTTGTTGATGTTAGCTAGTTTGTGTTGCATGCAACTAATACTAACTGCACTGTGTATTGTTCGATGTATCTTGGAAGGGATGGGTAACTAAATGTCTGAACATTGCAACTGCGTTCCTAACGGTTTGATGTCGAGTTTAACTTTCTAACATTGTGGATTAGTTGATTACTCGTGCACAGGGTGAAAAGTGTTAAAAAGGAAGCGAACTGAATCAGAAGTTGAAATTATGTTTGCACTTTAGAAAGTGGTAGAGAAGCATGGCTCCAAAGTTGATCGTTGATGTTTTTCCGTCAGTCGATAAAGTTGAGGGTGATGATGTTGAAAGTGAACCCATGGGAATGGATTGTCC
Source organism: Trissonchulus latispiculum (assembly GCA_030248195.1). Classification (NCBI taxonomy): domain Eukaryota; kingdom Metazoa; phylum Nematoda; class Enoplea; order Enoplida; family Ironidae; genus Trissonchulus; species Trissonchulus latispiculum. The sequence goes on from JASAND010001003.1 coordinate 64,753, forward strand.
CGTTGAAATGCAGGGGCCCTATCGTGAACCAAACGCACTTCCTGACGGTTTGAAAATGTTACCTGGAACGGTAGATGTTTACACAGATCCTCGTATGGCTAGTCTTTTTAAAATTAACTGTCGAGTTCATTTGCAAAGTCCCCTTTTGGCACAAGTTTGCACATTTCTTTGCGTTGAGTGCTGGTGGCGTACTGCGTTGAGTTATTTTGGTGTCCCCATTACTTTATTTCCGTTGCATGATGATGTCCGTTTGTCCCGAGATCCCCTAAAACTGAGGTTGCGCCAGCTTGTCCCCTCTTCTGGTGGTGGGATGTACCGTTGTCCTAATATTAAATGTCAGTCGCCGTATGTTGTAATTTTGCATGAAATTGATGGGTGGTATTACACTAATGGAATGCAATTGTTGTGTGATGAAGCTAAGTTGTTGCTTGCCCGTATGCCCTATGTTCTGCATGATGTTATTCCGCATGATGTTCTTGATTTTCGCATGCGCATGTCCCGTGAATGTCCTGTCTATCATCCTAATGTTCTTTAAGGTCCTAGGCTCCTCTCCCACTTACCCTTAGTTGCATCTCTTATCCTATTAATCCTGTAAGATCATTTTGAGCTTTAGTCTGCCACCATCAAGAATGCAATAGCTGCTAGGTCTATCTCTCAAGAATGTTTAGTCTATCTGCTTCTTACCCACCTTCCTTTCTGTTACAGTATCATGGCTGAGCGTGTTTCTACCTGGATCGTCCGTCATTTCTCCAGCGAATCCTCCAGTTCCCAAACCTCCTCCTCTGACACTTCTGTTGAGCCTGAGATCCAGTTCCCTTCTGATTCTTCTGACTCTGGTGATCTGCCGGTTCCCCGTCCTCTGATCCATCGGTTTCTCCATTTCCCTGGTCCCGAAGGAGAGTGGCTCCTGTCTGAGGCACAGAAAGGTCCTCTGTGCGAATCCGCCTGTCTGCCGCCGGAGATCAAGATCTGCTATCATACAGGAAAGGTTTACTGTGGACCTGCGTCTGCAGGTATTCTTCGTCCGTATTCCCCCGTTAGTTTGTTAGGTCCTGAGGTGGTGTCATGCTGTGTCGCTCTTTGTGTTCACTGTTTCTGGCGCTTTAAGTTTTCGTACTATTCTGTTCCTTTCCGTTTCTTTCCCGTTCCCCTTCAGTTACAGTTTGATTTCTTCCCCACTAAGGCCCTACTTTTGAAGCATGCTGAGCAGTTGCGCCCTGCTAATCTGGTTTGTCCCAATCGTCTCTGCATGAGTGAGTCTGTGATCATTTTGCATGAGTTGCCTGGTTTCCGGGGGCGTGGCAGAACTTTTCTGCAGCACTCTGCCCCCCGGATCTATTCTTTGCTTGCTAATGCGCATCGTGCGCATCCCCTACTTCCGCATGATCTCCTTTCTGTTGATTTTTAAGGCACGGTTTGGTGATGTTTCGGGTGGTCCCCATTCCCCTAAAAGCGAGAAGTTTGAAGTCCCTTGTCCCCTTGTAAGATCTGTTTGAAGTCTAACCGTGAAAGGCAAAATGAGAAAGCAGAACTCTAAGATTTGGCACAAAAGAGCGAGAATTTCCTGTTTTTGAAATGTTTAAACGAATCCCACTTCTGAAGTTGAAAGTCCCGTCCCTGTATTTGTACTGTTACGTTGCGCTGGACACCACTAACCTTTGTATGCATGACCACACGTGTGAGATAACAATAAGCTAACACGGCGATGTCCCTTGAATTTACGGCCCAAAACCATGGCCGGACCAATTGACCCCTTGACACACAGCGAAAGAGAGAGAGTCGCTTATTGTTATCGTGGATTATTTCTGTATTTCGTTTTATCTCTCGTATTTTGTTGGTTTTCCATGTTTTCAGTTGTTTGCAGCCACAGCATCTCACCAACGCACCATTTTTCTGTAGTTTCTCTGAAGTAGTAATTTGCACTGATATCCTGACGCAGATGAATAATAGCACGTTTCTATGAGCAGAATCTTAAAAGCCTGGAACGCACAGTACTTGTGAAGGAGTAGAACTAAATGTTTGTAGAATACCGTGGGAGTAGCAATTATTATCTGTTAACCCGTGCCCATGTCTGTACTAGTTTTAGAATCCCTGTTTTTCCCTGTTTGCCTGATTGTTCCCGATCTGCACTAGAGCCAAGGGATCACTGCACTGGACGGCCTGCTTCACAATTCAAGAGCTTAACTTCACCTGGACTGAGTTGCACCTTTTTGTTTTTGTGTTGTTTCTTTCTCACCCTGTTGCACTGTTTGAGTTTGTATTAGTTTTGCTGGTTACCCTCTAATGCTTTGCTAACCTTCGAGAATTGCGTGTACTTCGAAAACTTATCAGAAGAATCTGGATTGACTTTTAGTAACACGAACGCGCACTAGACTAACACGATACTCGCATCCTAAGGCTGAATTTGATGGCTATTCTTACCGCTTTTGCTTCGTTTTGCTTCGTTTCTACTACCATAAAGGCTTAATTGAACTAACAGTGAACTGTTTTTGCTTTGCTTCTGTTTGTCGGTGGGTGATTTCTCATCCACCGTACTGTGGGTACTATGTCTCATTTTGTCGTTCGATACATTCTAGGCTGTTTCTCAGCAATGGCATTTTTGGGTTCTTCTGGCTCGATGCAGTGGTTCACCATCAGTACAGATCGGATCATCCGTCCGCCCCGGTAATCATCATCACGTCGCCGCTCCGCCGGCTTATCCCGGAACTCTCATGTCTGGGATACCCTCCATCGCTGCTCCGTCAGCTTATCCCGGAACTTCGCACTCCAGAACCGTCCTACCTCGCCGCTCTGCCGGCTTTTCCCGGCATTCCAGAGAACTGCTAGCACACCCCCTCATATCTTCGACTCTTCAGTCTTGCCGCGCCTGTGCATTCCCAGCACACGCGGTCCGCCCCACAGTCTCCTGGTTGCCTCCCTGCTGGAATCGTCACCAGCCCTCCGAAGACTCGGCCATAGACTCTATTCTGGCCGCTGCACAAACTGCTACTTTATTTCCACCGGTGAAGCCTATTTTTGATCCTGATCTTTGAGTGACTAATAAACTAACACTGTGAATGCACTGCATTGTCTGTATTATACTGTCATGTTTACCTCTAATTGCTTTTGCACTACTCGTTCTGCTTGTATTACCTTTCTGATTGATCGTAAGCTCACCTATTCACTGCACGTACTGTGCCTTTCGCACTAACTATACTTGTGTTGGACCAATTGCACTACCTATCTGTTACCTACCGTCTGGTCTTGATATTCCACACCCCTAGTGTAACTTTGTACCATTTTTTGCTGTGGAGAGTGTAATAGGAAGATCTTGAGCCTTGTTTAGAGATGTCTAGCGAGTTTGGTTTTGGGCTAAAATCAGCTAAAAAAGAAGCTAAAAGTTCTGTTGAAATTGTTTCCTGTTGAACGCTAAATGTTTTCTGTTGAATCTATTGAATGCTGAATGTGACTATTTTGTGCTTTAACCCTGTGTTTCAAACTCTTGACTCTGTGAATCTGGTAATATTTTGACCGAACTAACTGAACTAACTTTTGTGTTAATATTTTGACCAATACTAACTTTGTGTGACTAATATTGTGCATCGCATTTAACTGATTCTCAATGTAAGGCAATGTTTCTGTTTTTCCGATGATAGATAATGTCTTTGAAATTGTCTCTCTAGATACAGTGATGGCATGTTTCTGTTTGCATGAGCAATTCTGTTAATAAGGGTGTTTTCCGATTTATGGGTTCAAATTTAAGGGTTGGGGTTAATCGGCTTTAAACGAAGATTTGGGGAACCCCAGGAGCCCTTGAGCAAACGCATACGTCATGCTTATCATGACGTATGGATCTTTCTTTCAATAGGCACGCAAAACTTAAAAGAAACTTCAAAAAGAACCGAAAAGTGAGAATTGCACGTGGACAGAGCTGTGACGGGGTTGGGTGACTGACCTAAAGAGTTCAGTTTGGGGGTTGATTCTTCTAGTGACAGGTCGGTTTTTGAAGGACCTGGTGAGCTTTTCTCTCTGCTATTGTGTGTGGTGGCTGTTACGCCTATATATTGTGGTTTTGTGGATCTGGCCTGTTGAGCCCTGAGATACTGAAGTCTGTCTAAGTTGGTTGGTCACCCCACTCTCGTACTCGTCTGCGCTGCGTTTTCGTATTTCTATTTGATTCCTGACTATTTTGTGCTTTTGCTCCATTTTGGATTTTCATCGACGCTCAAAGGTAGTTTTCTGAGAACCGTTCCTTGACAGATGAGTTGTTATATCGTTTGACCTAACAGTCTACTGAATACCTGACGACACTATTTTATTGGAAAGTCTGTAATTGTATATTGCTGGTACGTAACGTAACTTTGAGCTGCAAACTGTCTCTCTGATCGTTAACTCTGAAGCTGCGGATACAGTAAAATTGTAACAACTTCTCAGTGCAGCATCACTGTCTCGTCTCGTTATTTAGGGAATTGATTTGAGGTTCAGAGTGGACCATTGACTTAGTTACGGAAGCTCTGACTAAGTAGGAATAGTAAACTGATCTCAAAGTTAGTGAGCGATCAGTTTACTATTAGGTAGCTCAAGGAGAAAAGAGCCATTTCACCAGTGCTCTAACCAGTGTTTGAAAAGACCAAGTTTGCCCGACCCCCAAACTTGTGCAATAGCAAGGGCTGAGTTGAAGAAAGTTCGGAAATTGAGTCTTCTAAATGATCTCACAGCTCCTAAAAGTCCATTAGCCAAACCTTTTTCTTTACATATATATATATATACACACACACATATATATATATATATATATATATATATATATATATATATATATATATATATATATGTATTGCGCGAATGCGTGTACTTAGGGCCCTTTCGCGCGCGAGTTAAAAGAGTTAAAATAAACTTTAAATTTAAGTTAACTTTTTAAACACCTGTTCGCGCACTCCGCGGGTTAATTTCAACTCTGGCCGTTTTAACTGTTTTAACTCTCGCTGGGTTAAAACGTGCAATGTTAAACGAGTTAAAATCGGGAGACTTAATATTAACTCCCTGAGTGCGCGAATGGGGGTTTATACGAGTTAATTTTAAATATAAATTTGACTAGTTGAAGACTATTTGTATCATTTCTTATTTGATTTTTGCAGAGATTAAACAGTTTTAATCATCTAAGCACAAATGTTTAATTTACTATCGGCAAAGGAAAATCTAGAGGAGGCACAGACCAGCAATTTAATTAAATAATTTGTTATTGCCAACGGTTAAACTTGAAGAAGCCAGACTTTAGTTAAATGATAGCCTTCACACATTATAGTATTTTGTTAACGCTCAAGGATCCCTAAACCAATTTAAGGATGGGGTCTATCATGAAAAATTTTACGGCCATGGATTCTGCTCATTTTTCACAACTTTGCCACGCATGTCCTGCACATCAAATTTAAGTTTCGAGTAGTTTCGTTCAGTACCTAACGAGCTATTAATTGCTATTAACTAGCTAGCTATGAATTACAATAAACTTGAAATGGGTGTTCCGCAGCAAAAAAGGCAATTTAAACCTGAACCTTCGTGACTGCAGAGCTGTATTCGGTTGTATGTTTGATAACTTTATGTAAACAAAACATTCGGGTTGCCCTGAAAGGGGAAGTCTACTTTAGAGCTTAATTTAGTGACATACACAGGCAATGGGTGCGACCTTGGCCTATACAGCCAACAAAAGTTTGCGCGGGGGTCAAAAAATTTCCATTTATACTCGTTTATTGTAATTTTGCATTTTTAAAGCCAATTCAAATCCAAATCTGGTACATAAATAACGTAGCCTGACATGGGCTCAATTCAGGTTACTGATGCCCAACAAAGGGCATAGGGGTGTTTCACATTCACATTGCATTCTGAAACATTTAAAATCACAATTTCTTGGTCAATTTCCTTATAAGGTAAGAAATTAAAAAAGACTATATCGCTTCCAACGATTTTCGAAATCTTACAGCCTATTAGTGTTCATACCTGAACGAGAGGCCAAATTTTACTGGCTCTTTTGGAAACAAATGTGTTTGGTTACCTGTTGTAGATGCGATTTTGGTGAAACACGCGTTTAATGTGCTGGTTCGGGTCCGTTTGTTTTTGGCCTTTGGAAAAATTTTGGAGCCTTTTGGCATTTGGGACTTTGAACTTGGACTACAACAACAACAACTACAACTTGGACTACTTGGACATACACTCCTAGAAAAACTTAAAATTAGATTAAATCTCTTCAAAACAGCTAAAACCCCATGAATCCCAGGAACCCTCAACAGAAATTTAAAAGTAGACAAAGTAAGTTGAAAACCCCAAGAACCCCCTAACGAAAAATTGAAACTATGTAAATAAATATAAATTAGAACCTAAATTCAGAATCAAATCTTTTAAGAAAAATTAAGAACCCCTGAACTCTAGAACCACCATGAAAATAAAAGCACAATAAAAACAATTAGTGGATCAGAAGGCAGCATAAAGTAACTTTTATCTTGACATGGGCCATTGACTTTGAAGATTTCTTGAGAGATTGAAGCAAAAAGCACAAAATGTTTCGCAAAAGGCCTTCTGTAGCTCAAAACTTTTACAAAAATGAACCCAGTTTGTTTCAGAAATTGAACTTTTTGGGTTTTTAGGCGGCTTTAGAAATAGTTATAGCAACAGAAATAAGACATTATGTCTACAATATATGGGTCTGGTGGCAAGCCCTCCAGAAACGGTGAATATGTGGAAACATATGAATGCGCATTGGAAAATTTTCAGACTAATTAATTAACTATTTGTCACAAAATGTGTCGAAAATGTTTATGGAACGGAGCTCAATCGACAAAATATTTTTGTTATTTTCCAAAAGAACCTGAGCAAAAACACTGACTCAAACAGTGCTGACCCCCGCGCAGAGACGCGCTACAGTGAGCGAGAGTTCCACCAGTGCTGACCCCCGCGCAGATACGCGGTACCGTGCGCGAGGGTTCCAACAGTGCTGGCCCCCGCGCAGAGACACGCTGCTGTGCGCGAGTGTTCTAACAGTGCTCACCCCCGCGCAGAGACAAATATTTGTAAAGATGATATCGAATGGTAACCTGTAGAAAACGAAAGCTTGGGCTTTTAAAATTTTTTAAATGAAAATTTTGAAGCTTGATAACAAATATTTTGTGTTTTACAAAGCTGAAATTCGTGGTCAGCAACTTTGAAATATTGTGAAAGTCCTAATCGGAAATTTTCATTCCTTCAGATCACAGCTTATGACAAGTCAATTCGAAGGATACCAACCATAAATGTGCTTGGGGGGGCTGGGGGGTTTCGAACTTCCCCACCTGCACATGACTGATACCAACTGATCCTAGTTAGCTCTGTCTGATTTCGAGATTTCTCTGGCGTAGAAATCCGAAATTTTAGAAAACTTGTTAAAATTCGAGTTTTTGCAAATAATATGGAATAATAGCTACAAAGACACGCAATATACTATACCATACATTTCGAGCTTCTGTCGCGCTTTGAATCCATGATAAATTTAGCAAGCAAATTAACAACAAAAATGGACGTAATTGAGACTCAGGCGGAACAGGCAGATACAATCATAAAGACGTGAAGACTTTAAATTTTAATTTTTTATTTATAATTTTAATAATTTTAAGTAAAATGGATTTTAACCCCTGTGCGTGCGCGCGAACGCATACAGGGTTAAACCGAGTTAAAAACTTTTAACTCGTTTAACCCCAGCTAGTTAAATTTAACTCGTTTACCTTGCGCGCGAAAAGGCACTAAGATGTACAGGAAGTTAGATCCCTAAGCTACGCTCCAGTGTTGAGATATTCTACATTGTTTAGTCAAACTGTGGGTGATTTTTGCTCCAAAACGCTGTAATGCATCATAAGCTTATTTTAAAGGAAAGTATCGTCGTACCGAGAACTGATTTCATATTGCCAGCAAGTCAAAGAACCCCTAGAAAGAACAGAACAAAAAAACTCAAAATCGGAGACAAAAGGGGATCTAGGCCAATGCTCCCCGATTGGGCCACGCAGGTACAATAGAACCAAGTTTAAGTTTGAATTCGGTTCATAAACTGTAATGACATTCTTGTGGAAGCTTTTGCGGTAGCCCACACACGCAGCCCATAAAATTTGTACTTTGGCGTCCTGCCAATAACTGCATATATCTGATAATACGTTACTTACGCTAACTTTTTCAACTTGATATGTTGTTTAACTTTGAACGATAGGTAGCTTTCTCAGACAATGTCGCTCCCCCTCTTATTTGACCTCTTAACGCAGGCTATGATAGTACTAAATTATTGCAAGAACCGTTTAAATTTATTGATTTTTGAATGGCTAAAAGGAGGTAAAACCAAATTTTTAACTGCAGTATGGCTGTGTTTGCTTGATTACTTTGGGTGAGGTCGAATAATCCTGTTGATGAGGATGGCGTTGTAATAGTAAAAGGAAATTGCAAAAATGTAGACATATTAGTGGTAACTGATCGGTATTGTATATTTGTAGATGAAGTTGATGCATATGCTGATAACGAAAACAATGACTCAAGTGACGAATGTAGTGACAACGCTGACCATGGGTAAGATGAAAACGCTGCACCCAATGGTAGTACTGTTTCAGGTAATGATGATGGCAGCGTTATTAGCGTCACTAATGTAAATGTTGGAATTGACAAGGACTTGTATTTTATTGTAGTAGCTATTATTCTTTTCGCTGAAAATGATGTTTTTGATGATACCGGAAATAATGACCTTGGCGTTGTCAATCGCGAAGAAGACGTCATTGTAGCTGCTGTTGTTGACGTGACTATTGATGTAGCAGTAGACGAGACTGACGCTGATGGTGATTTGGTCAGGAACAACGCCGGCAATGACAATGCTAATGATGACGATGATGAACTAGTTGCAGTTGTTGATGTCGCGGAGGAATCCCGGAGTGCTGGTGAATATGGAGATGATAGAGATAATGGCAATATAGATGACATGATTGTAGTCGTCATTGTAGCTGTGACCCAGGCGGTTGGCAATGAAGATGATAATGCAGGCACTGCAACTGACACAGAATAAAATAAGGAGGATGACAGTGTTGACTTAGACAATGGTAGTATTGCTGTTGAATGCAACACCGATGACGATGATGATAATGGTTCTGATGACGACGATAAATTCGAAGATTTTCTTGAGGCTTCTGTCGAAGAAGCTGATGGCAGAGATTGCGATGATGGTGACATAAGAAATAATGTTCGTGATAATATTAAAGAAGATGATATCTCGGCATGCGTCGCTGTTGTCGGCGTCCATTTGAGCAGAGATGAAGATATGTGTGATGATAATGACGATGATCTCGTTATTACCGCTGTTTTTGTTGTTTTGTCTGCTGTTGTTGTTAATAATGATGAAGATCGTGATGATATTGATGATGGTGATGATGATAATGGTGATGACGTTGATGATGACGACGACGGCGATGGGGATGAGGGTGTCTTTGTTGTTGCTGTTGTTTCCGTTACCATTGCAGCTACCTTAGTTGGATAAGTTGTCGATATTGGCAATGACGTGGAGAAAAGAGAGCTAGATGACGACCCTAACGGTTTCCCTGCCGATGCTACCGCTAGTACTGACCATGGAGAAGAAAAAACTGTCGGCGAAGACGTGAGCGAAAATTTACGAGAAGACAAAACTGACACGGCAAATAAGGACAATGGTGTTGAAGATGATGATGTTGTTGGTGACGCTGAGGAAGTAGATTCCGAAAATGATGATGATGATGATGATGATAGTGGCGACGAGAATAAGTGTGGGGATGCTGACGACGACGTCGAAAACTCTATGGATGGAGGTTCTGACGATGATGATAATGATGGTGATGATGATGAGGAGGAGGACGACGACGAAGGCAACGATAATGATGATGAGAATGATGATCTCACTGATGATAAGTTTGTCATTGTCCTTGTCATTTGCTTCGCGATGATTCGTGACGATGATGAAAATGGTAATGATGAAAAAGATGTTGATGATGATTGGAATGATGATGAAGATAATAAAAATGATGGTGATGGAGGCGATGATGATGATGATGATGATAGCGATGATGACGATAGTATAGTTGTTATTGCCATTCTCGTCATTGTTGCAGCTACGTTAGCTGAATATTCCGATAAAGTTCGGGATGCCGACGTCGGGAATGAAGCATCTAACGATGGCGAGGATGATAACAATGATGATGACGATGACGATGGTAACGAGTAGGTTGTTGTTGCCGTTTCCGTCAT
>JASAND010001003.1:77500-101452 GCA_030248195.1 Trissonchulus latispiculum
TTAGTAGTGGCTATAATGCAGCATCTGCCAAACTCAACTGTTTTGGCGATATTCAAAGCCAAGACGAAGGTATTTATCGAATGATCCTGTTTAGGTATTGCACTATCGTTGGCAATAAAGAGGTTGACCATAACAGAAATCAAAGCAACAGCAATTAGCTGAAGTCTGGTCACCATAACATGTAAGACATCTCATTTCAACGTCGCCTGAATGACATCAGGGGTAGCTCGATATACTTCATGCTCCCACTTGGAAAAATTTCCCTTATTTCATGAGCAACCAAACCGTAAGGCAAAACGAAAGTTGACAGTGTGAAGCCCCACAAAGGCTAACTATTCTTGGTGTCGCCATTTATCCAACTGCAGTGCATCAATAAGGGCTGGTGGATCAAGAGGAAGCCGAGGACAAGCCCAAAACGGAGGCGTCAGACACCCTTGTACCCACGATATCAGGACTTAGCAGAGAGAAGGGAAGAGGGAAGTTCAGCTTTAAGTTCAGCATTGAATGTAAGGAATTGGCTTAGCCGGGATACGCGCCGCGGCGGAGTCAGGCATGCTACCGCTGCACCACAGGACCAAAAGCTGAACTCTCATATTAAACTTATCAATTTTTCCTATGCCTGAATCCCTTACACGACTGCTACCTGCTAATGTTTGAAACCTATTTTGCGACCTATTTTATTCAGCGTTCGTGGAGCATTTGTCATGCAAGCTGGACTCTGGAGGACTGCCGTTTAACAGACGCGCTAACAGTACCAAGAGATCATTTTAGTTGTCCCAGTTGCCGCTTTAATGCTTTATAGTAAAAGTAGTCATTGAATTGAGTTTAGTAAGGTTAGGAAAGGTATACAAAATTCGGATTGTGCTTGCATTTTCGCTCATTCTCTATAACGGAAAGTGATTTTAAAAAACTGACTCCACCGGCTGCTTGGTTGCTGTATAGAATGCACAGTGGATGCAGCACGATAAAATCTATTTTACTTTCCAAAAAAGCTGAATCATCTCACTCCTTCTAACATATAGTAAACAGTTTAGAGAACCAAAATGAAAGTCTGACGAAAAATACAGAAAGCGAAATTAGCTTCAAAATAACTACCATAAAGTATATATTTTCTGAACCCTTTCCCCTCAAGAAAAGAATTTTTTGAAAGTTTTGTACAATTTTAAAGGGCGCCGTAGTTATATGCCCTGAAAGAACCGTAAATGTTAGAATCACCGGCATTTCTGAAAATTTCGAAATGTCTTAAAACACGACACACCAAATTTTATCGTTTTCGGAAAGGAAATGCAGACGCTATTCAAAATTGTTTGATCCTTTCCTGGATAATATCTACCATTTGTTCAAATGGTAAAATTTTCAATTGGATTCGCAGAACTTTCAAGGCGTCAGTTTTCACCCGGTGTATGTGGTTATTCAAAATTTTAAAGTCCATTTTCGAAAAAACCGTTTTGACTCTCCCCCAAGTTTCAGCAACACGAATGTAGTCACAGTGGGTAAAAATAGCATAATCTGAAAATTTATATTAGATGAATCCAACGATGCAAAGGTGTCGTGGCTGTGACCAATATTGCATCCGCAGTGAATTTGTAAACAATTTCCCTGATTTTGCCTCGCTTTGATGTGTTATTTGTTTGAACCAGTGTTAACTACGACCATAGGTGTAACGGAGATTTGGGGTGGGGGGAGGCTCCCCCCCAACATTTTCTGGGGGACCCCCTCTGGCGACCCCCCCCCAACCCCCCCCCAGGACCCCCCCCCAACCCTCCCCCAAAAAAATTTTTCATTTTTTATGCCAAAAATCGCATTTTCAGCCGTTTCTAATGATGAAAAACATCTAACCATAAAGTAATTTTAACATTAGACAGTGGTTTTAAACTCAAAAACTTGATTGCCAACATCTTTCCAAGTCCAAAATAAGGTCAATATTGAGTCATAAGATCCATAATACAGTTAAAAACGTGTATTCCTCATAATAATAAACAGTTCAAGCCAGAAATTTCGACCTTTTTGAAAATTTTTTCAAAATTTACCCTAAAAATACCCAATTTTTGGCCATTTTTCGCGCCTTCGGCGCGACTACCCCCCCCCCCCCAGGTGGGGGGGGGCGTCCCCCCCCAAAAAGTTTTGGGGGAGGGTTGAAAAAAGGCTTGGGGGGGGCTACCCCCCCAACCCCCCCCACCTTACACCTATGACTACGACAAACCCAGCTGAAATAAAGTACGTAGTTTTCGAAATTTTTGAAAAAACCCCGTTTCAGGGTTATTCCCGTAATCAGGCCAAAGCTAACGCCTGAGGGGTCCTGAAAATCCAATCGAAAATTTTCACCGTTTGAGGGAATCGCGAGTAAAGGACAGTCAAAGCAGGAAAAAACAGCAACGATAAAAGTATTTTAATATAAAACTTCAGTAACCTTTGCATTTCTTATTTGAAAACTAGAAGTCGATATGTAGGGTCTTCAGGCATGGGCAAAATTTTCCTGTAACGGGTTGTAGCATTTACCTATCTGAACATTATTAATTAATGTGGCAGGCAATCTTTGAAGCTCCATGCAAAAAATAAGAAATTTCCTTTCCTCACGAAAAAGATCTCATTACGCCTTGTCAGAAAATATATACATTATGGTGGACATCTTGAAGCGCTGTACAGATATAACGAAAACAGTTTTGCCTTTCAACATTATTTATATAAAAATATTCAAATATTTGTTTCATTTTAAGAGTTTCATTGTAAAGAGCAAACGTTAGCATACACTTTGACATAAATATGATTCCTCAACTCCAAGTTATAGACGAGTAATTACGTTTCAGCGTTGATGACACTAAAGAATCAGACCTTAATAATGCCGAAATAGGGTTTCAATTAATACTGAAGTTCATACGTTCACTCCAACAAACGTAGTGAACTCATCAACTCTCTTGATGTTGAGTGATTTATCAAAGGCTTGTGAGCTGTGTTTGTGTTCGCGGGATTACAGTGGAATCTGTATGGTACAAAGTGTGGTACATTTGCTGGATGCACGGTCTCAAAAGGATGACAACGGTTTCCTCAATAAACATTTGACTCTTCAGCCTATGCACAGCCTTGCTTGTCAATGAGCCTTCACTTCAACAAGTTCCTTTCGTCTTTTGTCTGTACAATACTACCAGCATTATATACTAAAATCTCAAATACCGTACAACGATAGCTTCGGGTGCAAAGCTGGTACCAGTATTCTGCCAGATGCTGACGCACCACTTCCCAAGTACACTGCTGTTTCACGTGGCTTTCCTGTCCAACTGGCTCTGAGCTACATAGTCATGTTCTTTTAGCAGTGCATTCAAAATTATTTGTAGCAAGCTGCCGTGTGCTACAAATAATATGTAGCACGATGCACGACAGAGAGTACTCTGATCTATATGTAGGAACGAATCTTCAGTTGAAAAAGTATTTATTTATGAGCTATACAATAATAGTTGTCTAATGGTTGAAATAGTAAGTGTACGATGATTTAAGTGGTAGCTAAGCATCTCCTGCGGAACTGAGCAAAACCGGGAACGGCTGGAAATGGCAACTAACAATTCAATAAATCAGAGACAGTGAAATTCAACTCACTTGGACATTCAGGTATGTCAGAAATTTGACAAATGTATGGTTGATCTGGATGATCGTCTCCAACGTATGCGCATTTTGTCACTTCGAATTTACAAAACGCATTTAGAGTATCGTCTATTTTGTCGTAATTCTTTGGATCCAATTCCGGGACAAAACTCGGGCTACAAGTTGTCCCAGAGTATACAAGACTACCTTTGATAAAACAAACAGCAATATTTACATTATTGAACAAGTTTTTAGTCGTGCGCAGTTATCAATAGCGGAGCTGGAACAACGGCCCTTGCTCGCGTACATAAATACACAGCATAGTCAATCGGTGGAAGATATTAGCCTTAGCAAGGTTATAGCTGAAGCATGAAGAATACGCCCGTAGGTAAAGATGGGCGAAACGTCGAGACCCAAAATGTAAGAGCGCCCGTGGCAAGAAAAGGCCAGTCGTCTACCCTTAGATATGAAACGACACGAAGAACATATAGATCAGAAGGTTATATATGTAATAAAATGGGGGTCTACTAGTCTTGTTCACCGTATAACAGAGCACTGGTTCGACTCCTTTTTAGCCTCCCAAATTCACAATTATGACACAAGTATAACACCAGGGGTTTTCAAAGCTTGACTATTCTAAGGTTTGAATATAGCACTGCTACCAAGTCCCAGTCCTTATCTATGACCCTATTCAGAATTGGTCGGCAGTGTTTTACAAGGTTTTATTGCATCTAGCTACTGGTACATACAAGTACAAATCTGATCTAGGTACAAAATGGTTCATATAGTATAATAAGCCGTATTCAAGATGCATAAAGTTATACGTGGAATTATTCAATTCAGTTCAAAATACTCTGGGTACATTATTCCTGTAGTAGATCATAACAATTACAGTTCATGCGAAGTAGATAGGATACAGGAAGAAATGCAAGGTCACACCTAAGTTTTAGTAGCTCTCGATAAAAGTTCTCAAGTACTTTTGCATCAATTTAACTCTCGTTAACTTACGACGTTACCTTCCAAGTTTGGGTGATTCAGATGATCCAATGTTCCAGGAACCAAAAGGCGGAGAGAATCGTTGAGGCACAGCGATTGGATAAAACACAGCTAATGGTTACAGCAGAGGTAGGTAAACGAGAACTGGGTTGGCAGCGCACACAAGTCAGAAATCCAAAGTCAGCTCTTCCGGAGCTTAGGTCTTCGCGACCAAGTATATCCAAGTATAGGCTATCTCCCAGCCTCCGGCACTACAGCCGATCACAAGCAATCACAACAGAGATGAGACGTAAAAATAGCGCAACTAGTCACTGCCACTGCCAACCCAAGGACTGAAGTCCAGGTCTTTCCTCGAACTGAACTTCAGCCACAACTTCGTCAGAGGGCGCTCTATTTTTTCAAGTGTCCAATCGCTGTGCTCCTACCGTATGCCTGTTTTCGTCGGCTCTCTTTGTTTTCGTCAGAGAGCCGACCCAGTTTGACGTCGAGAGAGCTTACGTAACTTTTGGGGTCAACTTTGATTACTTTAGGGCTTTTCTCAAGGCTCCTCTGAGACGAATTTCTTTTCAATTTTCTCTTCCAAAAGGCACTCAGGTGGAAAGTCCGATAACGTCACTATACTCAAACAAGTTCAAAGGCATCATACAAAAGAGAAATGCATCCCACTAATATGTACAAAACCAGCAACTCAAAATACAGCTCCACGGTTCAAATTTTAGGTAGCTAAGTCTAGTTCAATTCCAAAAGAGGATTCAAAATACTCAACCAAAATATCACTCGTTATTAGAACATCATATTCAATTAGCAATCAACCCGATCATAACCAATTATCAACAATAACTAATTAGTGTGAATAATCTTCATGTTCAATTTCAAAACTCCTCCGATATTAAAACTCCTGAAATTCATGAAAATCGCTCTGATGCCAGTAAGCAGTTTTTTGCTGCCTCCACACTCCACTCCACAAAAAATGGGGGAAAGTTCACCATAAGACAGAATATTTATCCTTGAGTTTCAATCAGTTGTAACTGATAGCTCGAAAGAATGTGTTTTAAACTACACAATGTCAAAGTTTTGTTCAGAACACATCTTACCGTCCGCAGTAAATTCAAATCCAATCAATATCTTTTGTGTGACGTCGTTAAATTCCGCTGTTAAAGCAACCGCTCTGAAAGCAACAGTCAAAGAAGAAAAGACCAACGGTAAATTAGCTAAAATTATTTCAGGGTTAGATATTACCAAGAGTACATAATTATAAGAGTGTGACAAGCGTCACCCTTTATGCAATGAAGGCAAAAACTATGCTATCGGCTGACCCCTCCTCTCCCCCCCCAAATCGACCCTCTCTCACACCGCCCCTATATGGGTGCATAGTTCCCAGCGGGGGTCGCTCACCCGCTTAATATATTTTGTTCATCTACATACACGCTTGTATTTCCCCCCCCCCCTCCTTAAATTGGGCCCTTGTAAATTTCAACGTTTAATCATGTAAAGAAGTGGTGGCCCCGTTTGGACCCCGTACCTATATTTTGGGCGGTTTGATAGAAGATCAATTTGGGAGGGGGATGAGCATTAGCGTGCATAGCATAGCTTCTGCCGTCATTGCATAGAGTGTGACACTTGTCACACTTTTATCATGATGCGTTCTTGGTATTACAGACTATTTGGATTCAGAACTTTTATTGCATCAGGTCAGATCCTACTCAAGACTCATCGCTGTCTAAGTCTCAGCAATAAACCTTAATCATCATTCACTGATTTCAGCACTTTAAGATTACCAGATCAACTTAAGGTGCTGGTTCGGGATTTGCTCCGGTATTAACTTTGAAATACTGTAAAGTGCTCAATTCTTGGAGTTCAATGATAATTTTATTTCATTTTAAAGCTTAGAATGTACTTGTTACAACGAGGCAGAGTACGCTGCCCCAAGCTAACTGTTCGACTGGGATATGCGAAAACATATTTTATTTCTCGAAATGTAGGGAAAATGAAGAAAAGCGGCTAGTTCTTGAAAAGAAATGTACCCGAGGTCTAATTTTTCTGCAACTGTTTAATGAACATGAAAGCCCGGTTCACACTGCACAAGGTTTAAGGTTTAAGGTTTAAGGTTTTTGGTTTAAGGTTTAAGGTTTAAGGTTTAAGGTTTATGGTTTAAGGTTTAAGGTTTAAGCAAGCCGAGTTAAAAATAGTTAACTCTGTGTTTAGGTTTATGCTTCCACTGGATTATATATGAAAGGTATAGTTAATAATTTTCTTTATATGCATACTAGAATCTCTTACTTATACACAGACCTAAAATTAGAATCCGTGGAGATTTGAGTGCACACTGGCTGATATAAAAATCACGTGATATTCAGGCATTCGTTAAACCTTCCCGTCCAACTGCTTAAACCTTAAACTTTAAACCTTAAACCTTAAACCATAAACCATAAACCTTAAACCTTAAACCTTAAACCTGTTGCAGTGTGAACCGGGCTGAACACATGCTCAATGCTTTGAGAAAATGTAAATTTTGTTCGATTTTCGTCAAAATGTTCAAGTTTGGATACTTATTTCTGCCAATCAAAAACGGCAAACGCAGAATCCTTAGCACTCGGCAATTATATACCAAAATGAATCTGTAGAGCCGTCTTCCAATTGCTTGTATGAATTAAGAGAAGTAAGTGTTTAAAACAATCTGGTTGCCATTTTCAAAATATCACATTTTCATTGCAATGCTAGTAGGCAGAGATTGCTCAGGGAAATCTCCTCTTGGCATGACATGTCTCAGAGGTGTCAGGTGTGGACAGTACTTACCCGACCTACCAGCACTGTTGATGCTGTCGAAATCTTGTAATATTTGAATTTTGAAAAACGGTCAGTTTTGGACCTCGAACATAAATTTTCCTTGTTAGACCTGAATCGAAGAATACTCTCAAGCAGCAAACTTGGTGGTAAGGTGGTGAGCGAATTTGAATAACTATAAGTTTGTCAGTGTAGCTTGAGCATAAGTAAACTTTCTGGTAGATTTTAAGTCAATTCTCAAACATAATTTGATAATGATAATACCATCACATTACAGGTGTTTATTACATGGTTAGTCTTACATAGCATCCATCAATGAAATATAGTTTGCCGCATCTGTCCATATGGCTAAATGACCATTGTAACTTTCGCAGTCAGCTATGGCTTCTGATACCGTTTCCATCTTTGGAAACGCCTTTATGCAACCATAGTCATATGCCGTCCAACCTGCCTCACAGACATCTAAAGCAGACAGCAGAAAAATAGTCACTTAACAACTTATGTATTTATTTAGTTTTTAATTTTGTGAAATCATGCAAAGCCAAATTTTAGACATTGTTTTTAATACATTGTTTTTAGGGTCTTGTCTCTATTATCCCCCATCACTCAAAATCCTTACAACTTGACCAAATGAGCTAAACTTTGGTATGGGCATGTTTTTGACTACGCTGAGCTCAAATATCGCAAAATTTTTCGATTTCGCGAAATTCGATTTTTTCAATTTCTAAGGGGGACCAAGCGAAACCGAAGAATATTTGTCTTAGATTTTGCTGAAAAAATGTATATAGGGGTTTTCGGGGTCGTAGAAGTGTAGAACACGAATCTGAAGTCCGTTTTTCGGTTCAGCTTTTCGTTAGCTCAGTACAAGCTTACATCTTAAGCTTAAATCTTTAGCTTAAAACTTTTGCCAATCGTTCAGGACAAGCAAAATAGTACCGTAGGTCCTGTTTTTCAATGTTAAAAAAATGGTCGATATTCCAAAATTCTGACTTGAAAAATTCGCTAAAAATCCGTCACTCAACGGAATTGTACCAAACTAGATAGCTGCACTCTGCAATATGTCCTTAACATATGTGGGAGGTTTCAAGGCTGTATCTTTCACGTGTTTAACACATGTCAAGGTCAGTTTTGAAGGGATCTAGAGAACGACAGAAGCAGCAGCTCAAAACGCAGTGGTCTTCTTTTGAGGACCCATGGGGACTACAAAATACGAGAAAATAAGCAAAATCAGAAATGGTCAAATACTCGGCAAAAAAGTGACCCCCTCTTATGGAGGAGGGGGTCGCTTTGGGTCAAAATCGACAGTCACGGCTTTCGCTCATTTTCACACACAATATAGGTACATATGTTCTCAATAACAAGACAAAACATTAGAATTCGAAATCAAACTGGCAGAGATATTCAGCTATAAAGTTGGGAAACTTGAAAATCATTGTGATTTGTACTCCAAGGTCGTGTTGCGACAGAACGGCAGCGAAATTTGGCTCAACTAATATGGTAAATTAATTCTGTGGGTTGGCTAATATTTTAATACTAAAACGACTCCGACATAGCCACTCAGTCGTTCACAATACAATCTCCAATTGTGAACTAAGCCTTTTTCAGCTAACTGTGCCCTCAAACGTTAACTTGCTCTAACTTTCATTTCAGACACATAGTTCTATTAAAAAAGTCGTTCAGCTAATCAGTAGCTGTCGACTGATACCCAATGTGTTTATATTTTGAAAATTTCAAAAATTGACTTTTGTGGCCTATAAGAGATCAAAGGAGCCGACACGACAGTTCTACTTTGAAGCATTTGCCTTTTACCATAATCTCCTGCAGGCATTGAGAGTTTTTGTGCCAATTTTTGTGACTTTCGAGTGGGTAACGAAACGAGTCAGAAATTAATAAAAGAACGTGAAAATTGTGCAAAATGGTAATTTTTGGCAAAATTAGTACATTTTGTGACAAGGTTTTTGAGAGCACTACAAACGGTAGAAATTTTCAAGTACTGTCACAAGAATTCTGTGTGCGTAGAGTGCAACTATCTATAAGCGATTTCTCTAGCTTTTGCCAATCGTGCAGGAGAGGCAAAAATGTTTTGCTGGACCTGTTTTTCGTGGTACAAAGAGCACCATTTTTACAAAATTTTGACTTTGAAAAATCGCCAAAAATCTGACACTCAACAGAATTGTACCAGAAGGGTTATTTGTACTCTCTGATATGCCCTTAACATGTACAACAAGGTTGTACGCTGTATCTTGCACACAGCGAAAAATTTTTCTGCCACAAACTTATTAACCTAACTTTTCATTTTCCTATGTTTAACACACGTCGAGGTCACCTTTGAAGGGCTCTACAGCACGATAGAAGCAATATTACGCAAAACGCTCTGGTCTTGTTTTAGACTGGACTACAAAATATGTGAAAATGAGCAAAATCGGAGATGATCGAAAAATCGGCCAAAAAGCGACCCCCCTTAACCGCCCTTCTAACTAAGGACAGTGTTCGTATTTGAATAATAAATAGGTCTTAACAGGAATACTGCCTCTTTCGGGGCCAACTTGTTCTAGCTGAAACGCAGTGCATTGCAAAGCATTGCCCCATAAGTAGTCTGCCCTGCCTAACTACTGTTTATACTGTAAGATATTTCGCTTACTAGTGTTGCTGCTGCTGCTGCTGCTGCTGCTGCTACTGCTACTGCTACTGCTGCTGGCTGTTGTTGTTGAGTACGTCTTTCTAGGTCTACCATTCCCTGCAGGTTCTGTAACATTAAACATTATTTGATAACACAGCTGACAGAGATTTGGGAATTGAGCTCTGATACCGGGTAAGGCACGTGTTCCACCGTCATTAGGAACAGGAAGGTGGACATGTGGACAGGAGGTTAGCGAAAATAAATAAATAAACCGATAATGACCGAAAGTAACTGCTCTCGCTCAAACATTTAAGTATGCTATTTAAACGTTTTTGTTTAATTTTGTCATCAAAGGAAGGAAAAAGAAATAAAACATAGTCACAAAAGCAAATCGCCATTTGGTATCACGAGCTTATATATTGCATAGATAAATATGTACAGCATGAATCCATCCTAGCTCAGTGATAACTTTTTAGCGCTGGGGAAACTAAATTAATTAACACAAATTGTAAAGAAACAAAGTTAACTATCTAAGCTTCTGGTGATCACCACATTTACTATTTTGTGAAATTCTACCTTTTCCTAAGAAAACCTTTCTAGGTTCCCTAATGAAATTGATGTTAGCTTGTCGAAAAATTGAGAAATAAACCACCGTCGGCTCAGATTTGGTAAGCCAAATTCACCACTCAATACTGCAAAGTACGGTGTCGTCAGGATTACAACCCCCTCCATTTTGAAACATGTTAAAATCAAGCCTGTAATGCAAAGTTCACTGAGTTTTGAGTTATTTTCTTGTGTTCATCTCAAGGGATCTCAAAGATCTCAAATTGGTGATTGGATAGCATCGAACAATGAAATGTTGAAAAGCGTTTGGAACCTATGAAATATAGAAACTGTGTTTTCTGCTAACTCACCAAGCATAATGGACTTACAACCTACAATTTACAACAACTTACAAGTTACTACCAACCTACAGCCACTGTATCACTATAGTTGTGTTGTGAGACAGTTTTATGTATATATATATATATATATAACAGAACCAAACTTCACCGGTTGGTACAACAAAATTTGTGATGAGAACTAGAGATGAGCATTTCGGCCCGTCGGCCCGGGCCGGGCCGGGCCGGGCCGAGAAAATTTTTTAACTGCGGGCCGGCGCGGGCCGAAACGGGCCGGATCGACTATAGAAAATGTTCTAAAATCGCTAAAATTAGCTAAATATCTACTCATTCTGGCTATTTTACAGCAAAATTTAACATTTTGTAGCACATTTTAGCGTTTCCATATTGCATTGGAACCTTTGAAATAATATTGTTAGTAAAATTTTGGAATTTTTCTTTTTGCGGGCCGGGCCGGGCCGAATCTTGGAGCGGGCCGGGCCGGGCCGGGCCGAAAAATTTTGCCAGCGGGCCGGGCCGGGCCAGGCCGAGCAAGATTTTGGAGCGGGCCGGGCCGGGCCGGGCCGAAAAAATCCGGCCCGTGCTCATCTCTAATGAGAACTCGTTTTAACACTGCCCGTAGTTACTTTCGCGTTTATGTCTTTCCATGGAGCTGTTCGATTGCATTCGCACATAATCTGTGACATCCAAGTTGGCCTGAAATTAAGTGAAAATCGTGTTAATAAGTCACCAGAGCTAAACAGGCAGGAAATAAATATAAGCAAGAGTGCATAATTGCACTATATATAAGAGGAAAAGTAACGCACTAGAGGGCTCCTCTTCTTGGCATTGCGTATTACGGTGCTCCGCCCACAATACGTGAATGTTCCCCAGGGTGGGGGTCGCTCTGTTCGATAAAACATACCCCCCTCCGTTTGGGGAGGGGGGGTACCCGAAAAGAGGTCCCCATTCAGTGGGGGGGGGGGGGGTAACCAACAGCCAATCAGACTGCAGATATCCTCTCCCCGTTTGGTAAGGGGGTAGAGCAGGGGATTACGGTAGTGTCTGTTTATTTTCAAAATGGGTCCCCACTTGGTGGGGGGGGGGTGGATAGCAATAAGAGGTCACCGTTAGGCAAAATGGGTACCCGTTAGGGGGGTCGCCAAGAGCCAATCAGATTCGGCCATTCTTAGCCTGACTTAGCGACCCCCACACACGGGGACCTCATTTCTGCTGCCCACTATCCCCTCAACAAACGGGGGACTTCTTCTTCTTACCCCTTCCCACCAAATGGGGACGTCGTTTTGCTACCCCCCCCCCAAACAAGGAGGGGATATTCTTGTCGACCCCCCTCCCACCAAACAGGGGAACATTCGCGTATTGTGGGCGGAGCACCGTTGCGCAATGCCAAGAAGAGTATCCTCTAGTGGCTTACTCTTTTTCTTATATATGGTGCAATTATGCACTCTTGATATAAGTAAGGCTGCCCCCCCCAGCCCGGACAAGGTACAAGCCCTACCGTCGTCGGTAGGAAACTACCGATAAGGAAATTTAGCGTTAATTTTCATTAATTTAAAAAAATTTTGTTAATTTATTCTTGTGGTGAATTCTTGTGAAATTTTAGTTGCAGGTACAAGCCCCCTCAAAATTTTCTTGGGTCAAGCCCCCAGGACCCGACCCTATGTTAATGTATTATTCTATAATAACCTTTTACACACGTTGTCATAAGGTAACAAAACTCAAGCAGGATGAAACTGAAACTGCAAATGGCGTTTTAACAGGCACTAGTTAATACATGGTTGAATCTTAGTACAGACTTCGCGTTCAGGCTGTCCAAGTAAAGTTAGCAAACGGAGCCAACTGCCTTATTTCGGCTAAAACTTTCATTTTCATCGTTCAAGCAAAAGTACATAATAACTGAGAGTATGCCACTACAGGCGTGCACCTAGTTGTCAGAGTAAAAGCTACAGCTCGCTAACGGCTGACCTCTCCTCTTGCAAATGAGACCCATCACTTTAAAGAAATTCGCGCTATGTTTATGTTCCAGAGCTTGAAGCAGTTACAAAATTCGAGTCAGCGTAGAGATGGACGCGGGACGAAATTTGTCGGCCCGTCCCGTCCCGCGGGATCCCGCTGTCCCGCAAATTTGATAAATCCTATCCCACAAAATCCCGCATCATTTTGTAATTATCTAATTAATTAAAATTAATATAAATTACTTCATTCCAAATTTCAAAATATAGAAATAATAATAAACATTCTGTTGTACAATAATACACTCCCTATTTGTAAGTTATGATCAATATATACATAATTAGATATTTAAATAATTTCCTATTCAAATTACTAAATTAATTAATTTAAATTTAAAATATACTAATATATTATATCAAATTTTGGTTTCGAGATATTTCAGTTTTTTCGATCTAACCAAGTATGTTGTTTCCATTTCAGCTAAAACGTTATGTTTAGAAATAGAAAAGTTAATAGGACGAAAAATTCAAGTTCGTCTATGATTTATTCAGAAAACCAATCTTCTTTGTTCTCCAAACCGTTTGTTGACATATTGTTAGTTTAACCAGTTCGAGACGAATTAATGTCGAAAAATATTTGTATACTGTAAAGTATACGGCAAATTGATTTTGAACTATCGACAAACTAAAATAAGAAAACCAATTTCAAATTATTTTGCGTAGAAAAAAATCTGTGTGCAACATTTTTTGCAAGTTTGCAGGCAACAATTACAAATTTTATTAAATTTCAATTAAAAAATCAATTTAACGAAATCAAAAGTCACTATCATAGATAGAGCTGTTTATGTTCTTTCTTCAAGTTGAAACACCAAACAAAACAGCATGAAGCTGAAGACATAAAAATACATCGGTACTTTACTATTTCAAAATGGAGTATTAAAAACTATTCAACATATATTAAAAATTTATCAAACTTCAAATTATTGAACATGGCATTAGATTTGAATAATGTAATAAATAATTTGAGCTGTGACAGTAATATTTTGAAAATTGTTCTGCAGGTTTCCAGAAAATCCCTAGTTTTCAAGAAAATGAAGAGATTTCTTCGTCCCGCGGAATCCCGCGGGACGAACGTTGTCATCCCATCCCGTCCCGTCCCGCGGGATCCCGCGGGATCCCGCGGGCTCCCGCGTGCCGCGTCCGTCCATCGGGGGCCCCGTTTCGACCAGGTACTGAGTTGCGGTGGGGAATTACTACGATCTAATTTCCGGGCGTCAGCCGTTAGTGAGCAGAGCATACTTTTTGCTGTGATAACTAGCGCATGCCTAGTGGCATACACTTAGTTAGTAAGTACTCTTGGTTCAAGTCAGCCAATACATGCAAGAGCTGCAAGTTTGGTTTATTGGTTTATTTTAACATATCCTTTGGATATTCTATGCAGTTGGGTTTTGGCTAACCACTGCAGCCAGTTCAGGAATGCGGTTCAGCTTCCAGCGCTTATAAGGATTAATGTTGCAGACGGTGACAACTGGCAGAGGCAATTCTGTAGCTGAAGCAATCTATAGCAACAACAAGTCAACAAAAAACAGTAAAACACAAATACAGTAGGTATTGCTGTAGAACAAGACTCAAATTACGGAATAAGAACAGTTTATGTGCGCGAACTGAACTGAACTTGTAGCACTATAGTCCTGAGGTCCAGTTGGTGGCGGTGCTGTACGTTAAGCTGACTAGTCCATAGGCGGGAGATCCATGGAGAGTTCGATTTATTCAAACTCTTGGTGGTGTGTAACTCTGTCTTTACTTGAAGTGGATTCAGAATAAAAGGATTAAAGAGGCACGGTGCAAAGACCTATCTTGGCTTAAGAAGAGGTATCACCACTTTTAGTGTACTCTTTTCCGTCCATAGTGAAATTGTGCTAGGATATAACTTACTCATAAAATATTTTAAATGCTTCGGACCCTGGTCCTGTTTCGAACTAAGGCTTTGCCTTAGTGATTGCACGCATTATATTATTCCTTATAATGCTTTGTATGCTGTGACACGTGACTGCTATAGCAAAACAAGCATAAATGCTGAATTGCATACATGTCGTTGTCAAATGGCAAAACCTGTCAGTTCGTGAACTGACAAAACTTTGTCAGACTGTAAAATTTAGTTTTGTTTTCAACCCAACCAATTTTTCAATTATTTAAAATTTGAATCCATTAAACCAGCAATATATCATAAGCACTGACCTCAGCTTAATCAGTATTTATAGTGTTGTTAGCGAATATTGCACCTTATTAGTTAGTGAGAGTTACTGTTAACCATGTTAATTGCAACCTTTAGATATTATTCGCTCAGTAACAGCAAACTTTCACACAAGCATTGTTAGAACATTGCTTATTGTTAGAAGTTGACATTGTGTCACCTACCTTTATTTCAACCAGCTTTTGGAATCGCAAGTAATCAGATATAATGGTTCCGATGGCATAAATCATATAGGTTGATGTGGCAAGAAACATGCAAGCCCAGAAGATGAATCCTGGCTTATACTTAGCCCTTGCGCAAAGCGATATTCCGTGAACAGAAGCCAAGCGGCTTTGTATTGCCTTTGCCATCCGGATAAATTAAGCAATTTTTTAAATTCGTGAAACTGTTTATAAAATAAAGTGAAATTTTAGATATAAAATTTTAAGGAATTATCCTACAATAATTAGCAGATGCACGAAAGAGGGTCCCAGGGGGCATGTCCATAGTTTAGGAAAAGCCCTGTGTTCTTGTTCCTGTTGTCTTGTGCATTCTGGTAGCAGAACAGAAATTCCAGACCAGCAGATCTTGCAGGAAAGTAATTGAAAAATAAAGATTTGGCGCTGAAAATGGAGAAAATATATACTGAAAGCTTATAGATTTCCACTGTTCTTACATTGGATCTGCTAGAGCCTAAGACTACTTCAATGTGTTGTTCATTCCACTGTGTGTGTACTAATAGTTTGGATTATATTGGTTTTGAAAGACTGCAATACTGAGCAAAGCACTAATTACTTGCGATGATTTAGCAACTATTTGTAAAAAACAAATAGCTGTTTTGTGAGTCATCTAGCCAACCGCTATCTAGGTAAAAAGGAATAATTTTGTGATCATTCGTAAAAATGTGTAGTGAACATCACCTTTGCACAGGATGTTATCCATACGGTAGGTCAAATTTCACTGACCCTAAATTTGGGTACCCCTTGTGAGAGCGATTTTTCTTAAGTGTACTTTTAAAAGCTATTTTTAAACGTTTTTTGTCGTTTTCTAATGAAAAACAGCGATTTTTTAGCTAAAACAACGTTTTTCGGACGTGTTTTAGCAAAAAAGTTTGATTTTTAATGAAAAATTCCGGCGAAGCCGGAAAACTTTTGGAAAATTTGGTCGTAAAACCTATTTTTTGGGCAATTTGCTTACCCCTTGTGGCCAATTTTCTTACCCCTTGTGGGAGCAATTTTGCGACCCCTTGCGGACGACTTCGCCGAGGAAGGGGGGATTTCCTCCTTTCCCCCCTTGTCCACCTGTGATGTTATCTTCAACATTGTAACAATTTTAAAACTGCAGATGACAGGTCCTTTCATCAAGCATTTACCATGTCACAACTGAAGACAGTAAACGGTAGCGTTTCAACCAGGGCTGGTGCACCAAAACGTGACCGAGGAGATAACTCAAAGAGAGTCATCGGGCTCCCTTGTACCTAGGACCTGAATCTTGCACCTAAATCAGGATCTAGGTGAGAGAAGGGAAGAGGGAGGTTCAGCTTTTCACTCATGATTGAAAGTAAAGAATTGGCCCAACCGGTGACCGAACAGCGGCCCTTCGAGATAGACATGCTACCACTACACCACAGGGCCATCAGCTCAGCTCTCGTATCAGGCTTATCAATCTTTCCTATGCATGCTTCCTCTACATCAACTAAAAACAAAATGCTAAAGCTAAGAAAAGTTATCTAGTTATAGGCGTTAGTTAGGTATTTATTAACAATTTATTAAGTGCACAATTTTAACGTGTTGCATCTCATCAAAACACTTACTCACTGTAAACAGTGTCAGATACAAAAACTTTGCTTTAACCCTGCTTGAGTCACTCATTCTGTTAAACTTATCAACTCAGCTAAGATATGCTTAAGAGCACCTCCTGTTAAAGTCTTATTGTTACTGCTTTGGCAGTACCTTATTTTCTTCCTTATCCAGTCTCAGATCTTTCGTTGCTATCGGGCACAACATGGTAACAGTGTTTGTACATGAAATAACTTGAGTACCTGTACTCGGACGACTTCTGTAACCATGTCTGGACAGTGCGCAAGAGCGCGTATTGTGAAAAGGAATGCCTTAGCTTAACATGTTATCCTTCATACATTATTTACCTAGTGAACTAGGTCATGGCAACGACCGTACCGCTACTGCTGTTTTGAGGGAAACTGGCTGAAATTGGATTAAGGTGGTGGTATCCCGTTGTGTCGAAATGACCTTACAAGCTAGAATTCTTTACGAAAGTGGATGAAACTTTCAAGATATATTATTTTGATGCTCTTTAACATTCTGAGACCAGTCTTGCCTTTTTACGTGAAAAGATAAGAAATCTTCTGTTTTTGACATTATACTCTCGGTAGATAGTCGATACACCGGATTGGTTGTTATGGCCGGAAAGATACAAAAATAAACATTTTTTGCTTTTGCAACCTTTGAGCTATCTCTAGTGGTTAAGTCAGTATAAGCCAGAAACAATTTTGGAGGAAAAATCCGCCATTTTCGAGGAAATTTTTTCAAAATGTTTTTTCAAAATTACTACCAAATCGTTTTTTATACTTTTTAAATTTCGTTTATTTATACTCAACGACACACCGTCTAATTACACATTTTATCTATGCCTATTAGCTGGGATTTGTTGCTTTAAGCTAGAGATTTGGCCGAAAAACCATTTTGGCAAAACTTCGATTCTTTTGTTTTGAACTTTGAATTTCGCGCGATTTTTGGCTGGATGAAATATTCTGGCAATAAGTTTTTATTGGTTTGAGCTAAAACATCTCCAGTCGCGAGAAAACTCAATACAAGTTCGAGAACTTTCGTGTCACTGCACATTTGCTGATTTTATTTTGCTCACTCTGGAGTATTGAGACTATGTCAGAAATGTTTTGCTATTTTTTGTAAATTTTGCTAGATTCGTAAGCTCATGTGAATGTACATAGTATAAGCTTTAAAACGACGTATAACGGTCTTTCCATCTCCCAAAATTGTCAAAAACTCACCACAAAAGCACTGCGCAAAAGGATACCACCACCACTGGAGGTTTAGAGGGAACATCATCCGAGCTAACCTTGATATTTAAAACGCACCTGACCGTGGGCCTTAAATTGCAGTTTAAAAGATGTTTAACCGTGTGGCCATTGTAAAAACCTGACAGACTGATATATAAGACTCGATTGCACCAAATGTGATTAAAATCTAATTTGCTTAATAAGATTATTAACATATGCTAAATTTATTTAAGTCAAGTATTGCACTAATTTAAGTATATTTAAAATCTGCTTAAAATCTGATTATCTATTAGATAATAATTAGATTTTAAACATACCCACCGCTATGTTTAAAGTCTGTTTATTCAAATTCCCGCCCATTTTTTTTTTGGTTTTGCTAAGATGGGCGACTAATTGAGGGTTGCTCAGCGCCTAGAAGAGCATCGAGATCAGCTGCGCCCCACCAGAGGCGTCAGGGATTACTCTGACCGATTTTAACAGAGCTCCGACGACGAATTTCGACGAAGGTTCTGATTCACAAAACCTACAGTACTAGAGGTTTTGCTGCCGCTCGTTGAAGACAGGCTTGTGTCTGGATCAGCCGGAAATGATGCGGCTTCAAGTTTGGAACAGCTGTCAATTTTCCTCAAGTAATCTGTTAAGTTAAGTCGCTCAGACAACTATTGTTGACTGTTACCGACATTTGTTTTCATTTATTCGTTGATGGCAAGTATAGGTTAATGTCAGAAACAAATAAAGGTCAAACATTAATAGGTAGGTACACTGGCATGTAAATATGGAAGATTCAACACATGAGAACCTAATCACGACAAGATCTTAATGGACAATAGTAGTCGAAAAGTATTGGAAAATTACGCAGAAAACGAGTATACCATTATAGCGAGATTCTGCAGATGTAACATAGGAAAACGGCCTTTTCCCGCTACGCAAACCGTGCCGCTAGTAGCACTAGGCATACTGGAAGTACCGCTGGGCAAACTCTAAGTACCGCTACGCACACCGCAAGTGCCGGTAGGCAAGCCCTAAGTAGCTATGTAAACTTACTAACTCTAACCTAAATCATCTTTGTCAAAGTGTTTTCAAATTTCAATGAACATTATTTTAAATTTGTTAAACTTGATTACTAAAAGTTATCCTTTCAGCTTAGTTTGCATACGACCACCCTGGATTTGCCTAGCGGTACTTTACAGTTTGCCTACCGGCACCTTGAGTTTGCCTTCCGGTACCATCGGTTTGCGTAGCGGTACTTTAGTTTGCCTACCGGCACTGATTAGCTTGTCTAGCACCACCACATCAGGAACACCAATTCAGGCGCTGTTTTGTTTGCTCGGTCACTTTTGCAGTGATTTCGCAATACGACGGACGACTAACTTCAATCCCTTTAAGCACGAAGGCTGTCCCTCGCTTAGGTATTTGTAAAAGTGATGGCAGCTAACGTATTGCTATCTCAGTTGCGCAGCAAAACAAAATAAAGTGCCGCCCTCATAAGCATCTTTGCCAGGGCTCCCTAATTGTTACTTGGGGTTTCCCTTCCCATCCTTCCGAACTGTCCCAGCTGTCCCAGCTTTTCCAGCTTTCCGAGCTGTCCTAGCTGTCCGAGCTTTACCGTCTGTCTGACCCCTCCAACCTACCAGGACATCCCCGTCAAACAGGTGTCCAAACAAACTTCCGGCATGCGTACACTTCGAAGATGTGCAGAGGCATTTGAACTGTTCAAGTATGCGCTCACAACCAGTACAAAGGAAAAAGTTCGCGTAGGACACTACACTTGGGCCGCATTGTTAGTAGCATTATTATATACTATAAACATTGATGTTAATATTTCTGTCATTATCACCCGGAATTGTTGTAATACCTTCGTAAACTAATGCGAGAAACTGCTCCAGCTGTGTACTTGAATTGTTTATTTGAAATGATAAGGAGTCTCTAACACAAGCAGGCTTGGCCATTCCAACCAATCTTGATACAATTCCATGAACAGTTTATTAATTTTAATTTTTATCTATTTATTCAAATTTAAAATTTCATTTATCATTAGAACAAATTTAAATATAACTTAATTAGAACGATCTGCCTACGTTCAGGCCAAAACTGGTGCTAGAGCCCTCGACAATGGATAATCATTTTCGTGTATGTTTACATTCACGTTCAAACGTGACCTCTGAATTTGCTTTGACGTTTTCGATGCATAGCGCTTCAGTCATTTGATAAACTTCAAGGACATGCTACCAAGTTAATTTTAGATTTTCTGAATTATATATCTCTAGGGGCACTATTAGTATTCAATTATGCAATCGGTGAGTATGAGAGAATAGTGAAGAAGTTCTGCATCCGAGTTCTACATTTTTGTGTTACTATACATCAGATTGTTGCTACTTTACCTGCAAATCTGAACGATGGTTGAAAATTTCAGAAAAGTGTAGACGTAGTTAGTGTAGAGTGTTAGTTAGACTCTTGTTGAAGGTGTGGCGTTAATAAACTGTTTTTCGTGAGTATGTTCGTTCCTCGGTGTAAATAAATGTTTCGGATTACAATTTAGTGTCTATCGTGAAATAATTCGTTATCTGTTGTGTTAGTTTCACCAAATATTATTTTACTAACAAGAATTAATAGCTAACGCTGACTTAATATCTCTTAGCAGAAAGGTCAGTACTTTGCAACCGTTAAGAATCTACACACCAGCTTGCTACAAAGCCATGTGAAATCTCGCTAATTCATAAACCATATTCATTCCATACGTGGTTGTACGAATTCATCTGGATTATTAATTCAAGTTTGTTCAGCTGTAAAATAAGACATCCTTAAATATAGATTTTCAGCTAAGCAAAAACAGCATTTTAACGATATTTCTCCCCGATTACTTTGCTAATATATAATAATGTTTATGGCAATATTTCTGCTAATATCAGCTACATATGTGGTAGGATTAAGCTTACTAAAGAGCGTTTTGCTACGTAATTATTTTTGTGTCCTCATGGTGACTTAAGGAAGAGTTATAGTAAACTAAACTGTTTGGATTGGCTGATTTACCTACCAAACTGTGGTCTAACAAACAATAACAGCTAATAGACACCGTTGTTCCTTTGGCACTAAATCAGAAAAATTCTCTAAGTTTTTGAATGGCTGTCATCGCAGCCTGATTATTGGTTACATGACAAAACATTTACCTTACATTTCGTAATTAAGTGTGACTGCCAAAAGAGGAATGGTTGACTCTCAAAAACACTTATTAAAAATGTGCTCAAAATAAAGTTTAGCAAGCGAATCTTTATTTTTTGTTTCACTGAAATTCGATTTGCTGAAGCCTGACATTTTTTGCTCTGCCTTACTCCAGCGCGGTGAAAACCGTTACGACTTGTACCAACAAATAGAGGTCTACCAAAGTTGTTGTTTATGTGGTCCTTCTGCTTTTTTCATTTTTTTCTAACGTTCTTTAACATACAGTTATGTAGTTTGCTTTGTGTTGGTTCGCCTGAAAGTTGTCCCAACCCATACTCTTATCCATTAAGTTTCTAGAGCTTATTAGGTCAAGTTTTTCCATGTATTTAAACTTACATCCTTAAAAAAATTAAAGAATTTATTTGCGTATTTTTAAACTCTAATTCACCAGCAAAAATGTTCGATCCTATATACTGTATTTTGTCATTAGGTCAGCGAAAACGAAGCATGGATAGTTCGGACGAAACGAGGTCTCATGTGTTCTGTCACCGACCCAGAATGTGCTGAGCATCTCAAGAAAGGTGGAAAGTGGCAATGCTGCACGGAAAAATCAGATATAAAGATTGCCACCGGTTCAAATCCTGGAGTAAAAATCAAAATGGAAACTGGTTGAGACGAACGTAATCATTTAACTAATTTATATTTTAATTAGTATTACTTACAATCATACATTAACACAGGGTTGGGTCCTTAGGGGTGCTTGTCCCAAGCAGTTTCAGGGGGTTTGTACTTTGAACTGAAGTTTTGGGCTCATACCTTAAGAACAAATTAACTAAATTTTTCGGAAAAAAGTAATTTTATTCAAATTTACAATTTATTCCAAAATTGCAACAAAAGTTTCAATTCTTAGAAAGCGTTTGAAAATGTTGGCAGATTTTTGAAAATTTTAGTATAAAAATTATTTTTTAAGCTATTTTTCTTACTCCTTACTTGTATTTGCTGTAAGATTTCATTTACATCATCATCATTCATCATTCATCTTCAACGCATCCTAAAATGGGCAATTTTGCCCAGCTTCGTGCCGGACAGTTCCTGGAATACACATTGGTTCTTGAGATGATGATATTGATTTTTCATGCAGCCAGGAACAGGAAGGATTGGTGTCAGGAACTGGAAACCATTTGTCACAGCTATACTGAGTGCAATAAGCTTTAAATTAGGCTCCCGTTGATTTTTTAAATTACGCTCTCTTTTTTGTATTTATGTATGTATGTACGCATGTATAAATCCATTCCCTTGCCAAACTTCAGTCAGTCAAAATGTACTGGACCTAATATTATTAACGTCAGATTATTTTACTTGTACTATGCTTACATATTCCATAACCTGGTACAATAAACACAGCTATTTATCCTGCTTATTTGTAGCCATCCCAAGCGCTTTGAGGACGGTGTGACGAGAAACTGCATCGATGGAAACGGTATGGACTCGCTGAAAGACAGCCCTTGCGACCCGAGAATTCGAAAGCCTGATGGTACCATGCCCTTTGGTTGGGTCTTTTTCATTGCCAGAGCGTTCGCTCCTGGAAAATAGTTACATTACTAAAAGGGAATGTGCAAGGAATGTCCCTGCATATTTCACTACTATGTATACTATGAACTTAATTGGCAATATTCTCTAATGATACTTGGTGTAACACGTGCTTATTGTAATATGGTGTGGGTTATACATAAATCTAAGCTGGTTTCTAGCCGTATGCGTAAATGTACACTGACGTCATTAGCTTTAGAAGACTGCGAAGTTTTATAGGCCGTAGCCATTCGATTATTTCTTTTTATAAGTCGTTAGTATAAGTGGTTAGATATTACTGCAGACTTTGCATAATGATATTTGGGGATGGGGGCATGCAATATTTTAACTTTTCAGTGGTCTAATGAATGCAAATGGTCTATTTTAACTTTTCAGTGGTCTAATGAATGGTCTAATGCAGGACCGCACCTCCAGGGGTCCAGGAGTATCTTGGCCTAGAGCTAAAGCACATCTCTTGAATAACGCTCTAGGGTGCGTAATGAATGTTCGACAATTGCTATGGAAAATAGTACCATTTTTGCAAAACTAGATTTCGAAGTGTTACAGCTTATATGGCAGTAATTTACTTTTACTGACCTATATTTTTAGGTCTGAAAAGCTAGCTAAGCGCACTAGAAATGATTTTTAAATTTGTTTGTCCGCGATTTTGCCGAAAAGGTATATAGGGGTTATTTGACCTGCTGAATCCGTTTTTCAATGTGACACTTCTTTCTTTCAGTACGCTGACAACTGTCTTTGAGCTTTTTGGAGCGATCGTTACTCATACTTCGAGAAAACAATCTAGCATTGCTGAATCTAGCATCTAGCTGCATCTAGCATCTTGATATAGTTACTGGCTTGTAATGTGCAAAGTTTCAGACAATTCTGTCAAAGTACTTATGAGTAAAATACCCATATTTGGGATGTTTGGCCTTTTAAGATCTTTAAATGGATGTCATTTGTTTAATCTTACCGAGTGCACAGCTCTAGATATAATGATTTATTTGATTTAAGTCAAACCTAAAGCTTCTCCTATGTTATGAAGATTCGACGTTCAAAATAAAATCAACCCGGCTGTGCTAAAATAAGTTTTCCGCCCACCTTCCATCCGACAGCAACACATC
>JASAND010001004.1:0-26316 GCA_030248195.1 Trissonchulus latispiculum
TCAGTTCAGCAGAAAAGTGTATTATTTGGGACTGTGGAAAGTGATTATTTGATTCTTTTCCAGTATTTAAATGGTTATAGTATTTTGTTTTCAATATAATTTTGGCTACTATTTATATTATTATTATTATTATCTTTTTTTTTTTTTTTTTCATTATTAGGTATATGAATATATCTATGAAAAACAATAGCAATGGTTGCTTCATTCTGCATGTATACCTATAGGGGTTATATCTACATGTTCTAGGGTTGCGGTTGTTATTTTTTCTATTTTGTTGGGTTATAGATTGAAGCCAAGAAAATACATTCCAGGCAGACCTGAGAATAAGTTCATTGACAAAGAAATTACCATGTCATATTGGAAAGTATATGGCTATTCTGCAGTGGTGTTTGTAGCCTCCAGTGTGGAACTTCAGAGCCCATTTGGTCATTGAGAAACTGAACTACTAAGGCAGAAATTGTGGGAGATGTTGGGATAGCCTGAAGGGAATGTCCGTCAGTGGTCAGTGATTTCTGAGTGGTGAACATTTATCAATAATGCATTCGTTTTGCTTTCATTTGAAACAAGTGGTTCAGCTCAATGATAGAGCTCAGATCTGTGCAATTGGTATGATGAATGGTATGATTGTGAGCTTTGAAATTGGCCCGTTCAAACCTTCTGGATGTTGAAGGACAACTTCCATTGCCACGGTGGAAGTTTTGCTGTTTGAAGTGGCATTCAATTGAATGTTGATCTGAATTCCAACAGTTTGCAGTATGGCGAGCCGCTCCCTAAACCTGACATTCGATTGTTTAATGCTGATCGTATGGTTGAGTCTGTAGTTAGGAATGCTCAGATGCAGAAATGTTCTATAAGTGTGCAGACTGAGACTATATGTAGTGTTGTTTGTGCAGATGCTGCCGTTCAGGCGCCTGTTTCTTTGTC
Organism: Trissonchulus latispiculum; assembly: GCA_030248195.1. Taxonomy (NCBI): domain Eukaryota; kingdom Metazoa; phylum Nematoda; class Enoplea; order Enoplida; family Ironidae; genus Trissonchulus; species Trissonchulus latispiculum. The sequence continues at coordinate 925 of JASAND010001004.1, forward strand.
TGTTTCTAGTGATAAGTCTGTATTGCAAAGATGTGTTTTTTGTGTTGTTGGTGGTAAATGATGTTTGTTTGCATGAAGAAAATATAACAGATGAAATGTTGATATCTGTGTAGGTGTTGTATGAATTTGGTCTGACTGAACTGGCTTATAGTGTCTGTACTGTTTCACTTGTTCCATAGTTTTTGTTGTTTCTTTATTATTTACGTTTTTCGTGTTTCCCTTTTAAAGTGTTGCATGAGAATGTGTCAATCGACTTCTCAGGATAATGTGTAACTTTCTACTGGTTTAAAGTCGTTAACAGAACGAGAGCAGTGTAAATTGTTCTATACGATAAAGAAAACATTGTACAAGCTGCCAAAACATACGCTGTTACCATGTCGAGAATGTGTCAATCTTCTTCTCACTGGAACAGTTGCTCATTGAATTTTCATTTTTCTGAAAGACAGGTTTCAGGATATTCGACAGTGTTGGATTCAGAAATCTGCTTATGTAAACTATTGTTTCAATTTTGAGTTTGTGTTGCATCAGTTGGAAATGGATTTGGATTGGCGTTCAATGAATAGATTATTTCTGTTTTGTTTGTCTATGTGTTTTTATATATTCATGAAATTGTTAAGTTGTATTGTTGTATTTGTGTTGCTTCTTAATAAAAAACAAAACCCGTGTGCTTTGCTAGTGAGCTATCGGGAGCGACCCCTAAGGCGATGGGGTTATCTTTTCCGCAGTTGAAAAAGGTTTAAGCTCTAAACAATAGTCGATATGGAAAATGATTTTTATTGGTTTTGTATTGGAGTATTTTATGCGGAAAAGGTAGAGACGCAGTCTCCGTTGACCATACTAGCGCTATGAGGATTATTTTGAAATAGTACTTACGTTCATTGGTAAAATGTAATGATTTGACAATATTGGAGAGATATGGCAATGGTATTAGTTGGAAAATTTTTCTAATTCAAAATAATCCTCATACTGATAGTTTATGATGTACACTAGAGTTGTCGCCACCAAAGTCACATTTTCTAGTTGATCACAAGAATTAAGTATCGTTGGTATTATGTAATATTTGTAAATTTTCAAATTAGACAAGAGATGTTCGGCGAACACTGATACTGTTTGTTGTCTTAGATTTGGGCTTATGTGTGAGCTCTAGTGTACACAGATACTATACATATTTATGATAAAATTTTTCAAAAATTCTGAAATTGAAACATAGTTTTAACATTTGACAGCGTTCAGTAGCCTAAGAGTTTGCTCCGGTATTATGCGCCTCTCGGGGCGGCGCAGTTTTTTCGCAAATTTGATTTCCGTGTTAATTTTTTGTATTTTTCCTTAACAGATGAACTGTGTTTTGGTCATTTTTAGTTAGATTGAATATCGATTGTAGTTGCCTTCATTAAATTATTAAAGCTGTTTTTCTATTTTCAGGGCTTGATTTCAGTGGATTATATTAATTTTTTGTCTTTCCACTTTGTTTGCCTATCTGACTGTTATTGCCAGACAATTTACGTCATGGCTTTGAGTTATAATTCATTTATCTGTCTCGGGGATAGTCAGGTTGACAAAGCTGGAAAGAGATTGGAGCGATTTGTATCAGCTGGCAAACTGGAACTGGCTGCTGAAGGTGGAGTCAAAGTCAGTCAACTGGACCGTTGTCGAAATCTGTTGCTGAAAGCTAAAAGTAATTGTATTGAGCCATGTTCTGGTAAGACATCGTTGATTACGTAAGTGTATTTGTGACTAGACTATGCAAATGTGATATACTTTGGTTTTGTTTATTTTAGTTTCATTGGTAATTGTGTCATACTAGTAGTTAGTGATCTTAGTCACACTCTAACAAGGGGGGGGGGGTACGGGACCCCTCAAAAATTGGTACAAGGGATAGCAAAATCAGAGACAAAACTCGAGTGATAGTGCTAGAAAAGGTAGGTCAGACTGAAATTTAATGGAAATCTTAGCCAAAAATGCTCAAATTTTTTAAATTTTCAACACATCTGTTTATTTGGCTCTACAGTGGCTGTAAAGTAGCTAATTTAGCGCTAAAGTCTCTCAAAATTTGCAAAATTTGCGCCTTTTCTAGTAAATTTCCTGTTGAGATTTCCCCCCAAATTTGAGATAAGGTAAAGGTAAGGTAAAGTGACCCCTGGAGAGAACTACAAGCTACAGAAGGTTATAGGGTGCCGATGCTTATCTCTGGATTCACAGCCTGAAGCCAGGAGTGACAATTCTAGTGTTGACTACATCTGTGGAAGGGGGCCAGCCCTTCATCAGGCATTACGCCAGAACACAGACTCCTGTTACCTTCCCACCCTAGTGGTATCCATTTACCGACCAATTAATTATAGACAGCTGGGTTGCCTGGAGCCCACGGCGAACTGATATGTGCTTAGTCCCTTGGTCAGGGGAATTTGTGAAAGCCTTGTGGCAGCGGGGGTTCGAACCTAGGACCGTCAGATCTTCAGTCGAACTCCTTACCACTTGGCCAATACGGCACAAGGTTGAGATACGGTACAAGGGCTGGTAGATGATAGCTGGTAGATAATCAGCTATGCCATATTCGATAAAAATTATGCTCATGCCACAGAGTTGCTATCGGTTTGTTGTCATTACATGTATTTACTTTCGTTTTACAGTCCTTATAACACTGTTCTGTAAATTGTTGTAGGCGTCGTTGTTGCGCTTGGAATCAATGACTGTATTGACGCTGCGCTGGTTGATGGTGCTCTGTGTAATCTGGGTCAGGATATTGATCGACTGTGCCAGGTAGTGGTGAGCATCTTTAACTGTGGATTGGTACACTGGATTCCTCCATCTTTCGTGAGCAGGGACTGGCATGGTGCTCATAAAGAAACTATAAATTGGTATGTTCATCAGTATCATGAGCTGCTCAAAAACCATCCAGCCATATCTGCTGGAGATCCCTTGTTTCCAGAAAATGAGGCGGCTAGATTTGTTATAAGTGATGGTTTGCACTATAACGAATCTGGAATGGTGCTGTTGTTCGAAAGATTGTGCATGTCTCTGAATATAGGGGATATGGTCATCATTGGAAAGTATCAGACTGACATTGTTGGTCGGAGTAGCTTGATCGCTCTGAATGCTCAGAGTGACTGGTGGCGTGTTCTGATGCATGAGCAGCGTGTGTCCAGGGATGGCCCCTTTTCAGTACTGAACTTAAGCATGCTGTCAGTTGTATCCCTGGGTAGGAAAACATTCAGTTTGCAGGGTAATAGTGATGCTGCGGGCCGTGATAATGGGCATAAAGTTTTCAGATTGTTGAAAGCAGTTGCTACTAACCGTAGCTTCAAAATTGCTCACTCCGAAGATCGTCTGTCCATGGCGGAGAGTTTCAGTCTTGCTATCGACAATCTGAAAGATGGCAGGAATCAGTTGCTACAGGCGAAAAATGGTTGCATCATTTGCTGTGTCTCTGTCCAGATGCTCCAGTCATCCTTGCATCATTTTTGGAGTGGTGGTCATCTGACGAAGCTGTGTATGACTGCCAGTATTCATGTTGGCGAGGATGTTGTTGACTGTCCTCGATTTGTGGATTTCGCCAGTGCCAGAGTTCGCCGGGAAGAGTCTGGAGCTCCGTCTGAAATCGTCTTGGTGAAAAGTATCCGTGGTGCTGAGTCTGCAGACAGCAGTGTTGTCATTCCTAATGCCACTGTTGGGGACATTAGAATCTATGTGCCTTCTGGTCCTGACTACAGTGGAACCATGCTGCCTACTGGCGTCGGTATTCAAGGACTGGAAACATATCAGTATGGAAAGCTGCAATGCTTGAGATACTTTCTCAACGTCGATTCTCCTACGGATCTTCCAGTTACATTATCAATGGAGCTGTTGGTAGAGTTTCGCCCCACTACTCTTTCTCCTGCTATTTTTGGTGGCAACTATACTGTAAAGTGCGATATTGTTGCTAACTGGCAGACTGACTGTTTCACCAAGCCCAGTGTGAATTTTATTGCTTCCGATCTTGATCTCAGTGGCGAGAATCAGACTGTGTCTGCACAAAGTCTGGACTTTGACAATCCTTCTGTTCTGATTCCGTTGCAGTTTCGTGTTCAACGATATGGTAACTTTTCTACTATAGTGGATATTGGTGTCTGCGTCACTGTGCAGTCCAGATCACGACGGGTGAAAGGAAAAGCTCAGCGGATATTTCTGACAGATTCTGTCCAAATTCCTATCAGCTTTGTGGCGACATCTCTGTCAGAGTATGCGGTTTGCTGGCATCGGAAAACTCGGCGACAGGTTCCCGTCTCTGCACCGACTGACCAGCAGTTTCTTGGGCTGGGCTACAAGACCTTCTCTGCCAAGTATGAAGGTGTCTCAGGTGAAATGGACGTGGATGTGGAACCAATGTTTTTGGGGGACGCAGAAGAAACAGCACAATCTGTGATGATGGAACAGCAGCAGGCGGCAGCTGGGGCAGCAGCCTCTGTGTCTGGTCTTCGTCCAAATATTGCCTTCAGCTTGGTATCTACTGGTGTTGAGATGACGGAACAGTTTCAGAGGTTTGATAAGGATTGTCAACGGTTCTGGCATAATCTTCCAGCCAACAGACGAAAAGTGAAAAGTGTTTCCACTGTGAACGTCAAGATTTCGCAGAGTGGTGCAGTCCTCAATCGACAGCAGTTGGCTCTATTAGCCATGCCTGACATCCCTCCTCTGCCAAGGGACGTGTGTCCGCCTATCTCCATGGACAATGTTGGGTCTTGGTTACATCAGTTGCTGGTTGCATACATCTGTGCCAACAATCGACTGACTCTGCTGCCTTATTCTGTCGATACTATATCTGAGGACGAACTCAGGCTGTCTAAACGATCTGAACTGTCCGGTCCCAGTCTGACAGCTGCTTCAAAGTCAGTTGAGAAGCTTCTTCTTCGTATCACTGATCCTGTAGTCGGTCAATTGGAGTTCTTTCTGGACAATCTGACAATCACTGGTTCTGGCCATGAAGAGGTAACGGTCTCTTTCTATAGTTTTGATGAACTTACCGCCTGTCTTGGCCGAATGTCGAGAAATACTGATAATATTGGCCAGCATTGCACGGTGTATGCTGTTCAGAATTTTGTTGTTGCTAGCCGTGTCGCTGGTATGCTGTGTGAAGCTGTCAAGTGTATCAGTGGAATGGGTGGAGCCAACCAAATCCACATGCTCGACAACAAGATTCGAAAGTACACTGAAGTCGTGCGATCTGTCAGGAGTGGAACCGAGGACCCTGAGACGTTGGATTCCTTGGGTATTGACTACAATCCGAATGTGGACAATCGCTCGTCAGTTTTGAAGAAACTTGACCAATGTTTGCAGAGATTGCAGCGAAAACGGTCTGCTGCCGTTCGTAACTACGAAACCTTCAGCTGCTATGGTGGTCGACTGAAGGAACATCTAACCAATCTGCTGACACGCTCAAGTGGTAAGCCAGATGCAAGGTCTGATCATACTGTCATGGATCACTGTGGTGCTGGATCAGATGATAACTGCACGTGTGATCCGGAATTGAACCACCAGAAGGCTGAGACCAAACTGCAAACCTTGCAGTCTAGGAAAGTCGGCGAAATGGCGATTTGTGGAGTTGCTGGATCTGGCAAAAGTGTCTTGATTGGAACTACTATTGCGGCCCTGGTCCAGCGTCCTAACGCAAGGAAGATCGTAGCTCTGGCGGTCACCAATGCTGCCGTGGAGAATCTGGTACGGAAGATTTGTGCGGCATGCACAAGTCTGTCTCTGCGAAAAGATGACATCTTGGTCTTTGTCAGTCGGAAGCAGCACTCTGAAGTGTGGGAACGCTATCATAAGATGAACGTGAACTGCATCACGGTTCCAAAGATTGCAGAGGAGCAGTCGTTGGCTGTGGAAAGCCTTCGATATCAAGTCAGCAAAGCGAAAATCATAATTTCTACGGTCGACCTGTCTTCCGACTACTGGTCGCGACTCCGAAAGGACGAATTTGATGTAGAATACCTATTCATTGACGAGGGATCGATCCTGCCCATCATTGCCTATTTGGAAGTTGCTATGAAAGCGGACCGTGTGATCTTGGTTGGCGATCCCTGTCAAGGAGAGGTGATGCTTAGCTCTGATTTTCTTCACTACAGAGCATTTTATGGGAATGAGTCTGCGCTCACGTTCCTGATTGCGTGTTGCCGAGCCCAGGGCCATCAGTTCTCTGAGCAGCATTCCGTGTTCCTGTTCAGTACTCTTCGCTGCAACAGCGAGACCGCTGACATCATGTCCAGACTGTGGTCTTTGGATCATAAGATGTTGTCGAATTTCTCCAACGAGCTGCAACTTGAGCTGCAACATGCCAAAGATCTTTCACCTTTCCTTCAGACTGCCTTTCATGCCAACACGATCTGCTTCGTGCACGTTGAGGGACAGCAGATTCCAGTTGACCGTTATTCCAGTGTGAATGTGGAAGAAGCTCTGGCCATTGCAGACATAGTGGAACAGTTTGATCTGTTGCCTCATGACAGGAATCAGAAGCTGCAGTTCACTGTTGGCATTTTGAGTATGCATCGCCAGGCAGCTGATTTCATTCGTTATCGTGTGGTGGATCGGCTGGATAGTGTTGATTGGTTGACCGTGGAATCTGAAGCTGCTGCACAAGGTCAGACGTTTGATTTCACCATTCTTGCCCTAACTGAGTCTACGTTTGATGATGTTTTCTGCTGTCCGGACACGAAGGAAGGATTGCTTGCGGATGCCAGACACGCCACAGTTGCTTTGACCAGACATCGCCTGGGCCTCATACTGGTTGGCAACTATTTCCGCTTTGTTCAGCAGAATTCCATTATATCTAAAGTCCTGAAATTTGTGCCCGGAACCGTTGTCTTCTTCAATCCTGCCTTTCCCCGAATCAGCTCCAGCTTGGATGTTGTCTATGCTACTGAACTGACACACACCACGCCAGAAAAAGGTGTCAGTGATCGTGCTATGCAGTGCCTTAACCTGTAGGTGTCGATAACCGAGTGCTCCTCAACATCAGCGTATTGAAATTCCCATTCCCAGACCTTTCCTATCCATCTCCTTCAAGTATTTCCAGTCCCCCCCCTTCTGCCTTCAGTTCCTCTCGTTTCCTAGATTTATATACAGTATGTCTGTGCATTGCGTTTATTAAGTGACTACTGTAGGTTGGTGAATGATATGATACTGTAATGGTTTTAGTTTGAGTGCTGGTGTGTGTCTGTTAGGCTTACGAATACGAACTACTGTTTCTTGCTTTTGCTTTTGTATATAGACCAATCATAAAGCTGTGTAACATTTTAGTGTAGTCAGAGAGTGATCAGAAAAAGCAGTGATGCTGAGAATGTGTCAATCTTCTTCTCTGTTGTTACTGTTTGTTCTGGTTGTTTGCTGACACCAAAACTGGACTACAATATTTGATAAACTAATGTATGAAAGCATAAGCACGCAACATTGTTGGTATATATAGGTAGAAACAATAATAAGAATGCGTGATGAAGCAGTGTTTGTGTGACCAGTCTGTTACAAATGTTGTATATATGTGAGTATATCAGTTTCTTCATAACATGTGTAATTGTTTGTTGGTCATATACCGTAATGAATGATTTAAGTTGGTCAAATGAATTCATCAGCAGATAAGACATGATCAAAGTTCAAATGTATGGACATTGAAAAATAGAAATAGGCATCTTAGCAATGAGTAGACTTTGTTTCTGTACGGCAGTATAGGAATCATACAACAGCCTAAAATGCCAGTTCAGTCATTACATATAGGATAGAGAATGTGTCAATCTTCTTCTCATCTTGTAGTGTCTGCACTGTGAATATGTACAATATATATATATGTCATTCAAAATCTATTGTACAGAAACATAGTCATCTCTTGCAATTAGGAAAATTTGGTCAAGTCAATTGGTCCGTAGTGAAGATATGATCAAACTTCGCATATTTAAAAATAAAAAACACTTTAGTTCTCATATAACAGTGCCTTTGTTTCTGTACGAAATCATCAGAATCCTAGAATTGGGCCTAAAACTCCAGTACAGTGACTACGTATAGGATAGAGAATGTGTCAATCTTCTTCTCATCTTGTAATCTCTGCACTGTGAATATGTACAATATATATTTCATTGAAAATTAATTGTACAGAAACATAGTCATCTGTTCAGATTACCAGAATTTGCTCATAATTTACAAAGAAAACAGTATATAACTATATCTCCAGCAGGCATAAGTATATAGGTAGACTTAGTACATACTGTGTATTCTGAACTAATTAAAAAGCACTTTAGCTCTCATATATATATATATATATATATAACAGTGCCTTTGTTTCTGTACGAAATAATCATAATCCTAGAATTGGGCCTAAAACTCCAGTACAGTGACTACGTATAGGATAGAGAATGTGTCAATCTTCTTCTCATCTTGTAGTCTCTGCACTGTGAATATGTACAATATGTATGTCATTCAAAATCAATTATACAGAAACATAGTCATCTGTTCAGATTACCAGCATTTGCCCATAATTTACAGAAAATAGTATATAACTATATCTCTAGCAGACATAAGTATATAGATAGACTTAGTACATACTGTGTATTCTGAAGACTGTCAGTTTTGTCGTGTAATGCATTATATTGTTGTGCTTTGTAAAATTGCATTGTACTGTATTTTATGTGTGTTTTATGTAGCTGTACGTTGTGTGCTGCTACATTCCGCTTTAGTAACTAAACTTTGAATTCTCACTGAGAAAGCTTTGTAATTAATGAAAGCAAACCAGAAATATTGCAACATTCAATGAAATTACCTATTTAACATTTGAATGCATCTCAAAAATAATAGAGAATCAGAATGTTTTTAATTGGTGAGAATGTGTCAATCTTCTTCTCTCCAGTTGAGAATATTCTGTATTTATATTTCACATGATCCAAATTGATCTTTACATAATATCAGTAACACATTGTTTCCTGGAATGTATACAATTTTTGTTCATTGTATGTCTAACTGTTTAGTACTAGTATAACTGAATTTTGTTTCTCCTTATCTCTTGTATATTAACCGACATTAAATACTAGACGTAGTCTTGATTTTGATAGGACTAGTGAGGAAATTTCAAAGTTGCAAGAAACAGCGTGGACAAAGATCTTGGTATAGTGGTTGGATGAAGACAATGTAGTTTATCACTATAGCTTAATTGATTAGTTGCTGTTTTGCAAACTCCAACAATTGTGAGGACAAAATGTTTCAAATTCTTCGCTTTTGTTGTTAACGGTTTCTTTGATACAAGGAGCTGCTATTGAATGGATGGCATGTATTATCATCAGTCTTTATTACTACTAAAGTTTCCTACAACATTTCTATAGCGCTTTTGTAAAATAGTTCAGCGCGGTTATTCTTAAACTTTTTCACGCACTGAAGGATTTTGTTCGTGGTGTATGGTATGGTTTAACTCTTTGTAACGAAATGTTTAGTGTAAAGTTAAAATTTCAAATTTTTTGCTTCAAATTAAGCTTTGTTCTGAATTAGTGTTCAGTGTGTAGTTCATTGCTCACACTTGCAACTGGGTCTGAGATTTGGCAATTTCGCTTTTAGTAACTTTTATTTTTAAACATTTATTTGTATCTCTGAAATCATTAGAATACGTTTTGAAATATGTTTGACGCATTTCAGTATCCAACATTCTCTGGTTTGATCAGTTTGACTTGAACAATTTGATACAGTTATTACAGTCACTATATAATAATGAATTTCAACTTTCAACCATTTACTTCTAGATACGTTAGCGTATCTTGCTCTGTTCGGGCGCAGCAGCATCTTGTCTCTGCTAATGTAGCCATAGATGCCGGACACACAGCCACATTCTACTTCCGATGTCTAGTCTGCCTAACTGTCACGTTTTCTCCGTTCAGCATTAGATCCAGTATTTCTCTGCAGCCTGTGTGTGGACAGTTTTCGTTGATAGAAATTGGTTACCCTATAAATTGATTAAATTTCTCTCACAGTCACTTAACATAAGACTAAGTTTATTTTAATAATCTGCCTTCTAACTTTGTATGGCTAAAGCAACATGTGTGGTAAATGCTCACATTCGCATCTGGAAACCTACGTTTCAAATTTAGAAAATAACCAATAATAAAGTGTAGCTCATTGCTCACTTTATCTATGCAAAAATTAGAATTTGAAATAAAATTTTAATAGGCTGAGGTGATAGTGATACCTACAGAGTAGTTCATTGCTCTCTGGATGGTGTTATCGCTTAACCAAACATATATTACTTACACATCAAATGGAAGGCAACGACGTGGAATGGATTGGCATCAATGGAGAAGCTTGAAATTAAAATTTTAATAGGCTGAGGTGATACTGATACCTACAGAGTAGTTCATTGCTCTCTGAATGATGGTATCGCTTAACCAAACATATATTACTTACACATCAAACGGAAGGCAACGACGTGGAATGGATTGGCATCAATAGACAAGCTTGAAATATCTTACGGGTTACCGTAATGTTGTATTTTGCATTGTTACTGTTGTATATAAATGTGTTGATTTTTTAATAAAATAAAAAACAAAAACCCGTGTGCTCTCCTACACGCCATCGGGGGCGGCCCCTACTGCGATGGGGATGCTTCTTTCGTGCGTTCTATACTTCGAATATCTCTCAAGCTGCCAAAAAAAGCAAAAATTGAAATTTAAAACAGATAGAACAATGCACGAAAGAGGTAGAGAGGTTTCCTCTCCGTGGACAATGTAGGCTTTGATTGTATTTCATAAACAATGTATGTTGCTGTTTTTGTGTTTCAGATTTATGGTATCTACAAATGGAAGCTTGAGATCAGAGATCAGCCAAGACGATCAGAGGTTATCACGACCTCTTATAAACAATAAACAAAAGGTGTTTCTTCTTATACCATTGGAGCAATCATCGGCACAACCCAATACTATTAACGGAAAAACCCAATACTATAAACGGAATAAACCCAATGGTATAAGAGGAAAAATGCCAGCGGCAACCCATTCATGCCAATTTGCTTGTTGATTAATATTTCAGGTAATGATCCGATCACTCAACTTCGACCAACCTCAAGACCTTATTCTTCGCCTCGATTGTGGCCGATCAAGGTGCTGACTTTTTCTACCTTGGCCGGCGTCGCCATGCGAAGCGAGAACGATCAATCAGTGGTTGGGAAAATCAACCGTTCCACCACTGATAATTGATCACCTTTTTGCTGGTCTTATGGGGATCGCAGGAGCTACAAGAACTAATCCAGAAAAGATTCTGTAACCTAATTGATTAGCATTCGAATAATTGGTTAATTTGCACCATTGTTTTGGTGCTTTCTGACGCGGCATTCTTTGTCTTCAAGTCATAATAATTGCTACGGAAAGCCGTGATGACAGAAGCTAATGCAATTATACGTTTAATAGGACTACTGGTTTTCTCTGTTTGGTTGTTGCTTATTTTTGACTGTTTGTGGTGTTTGCGCTAATTTTTATGACGTTTTTCCATGCAGGCACAACTATAGCGTTTTTTAATATGGCTATGTAAACTAACTTTTAGTCTGTATTTCAGTTTGTTATCCAAATCAATGTGTAGCTTGTTTTGCTGTGTCAGAAAATTAGTATATGCTGGTTTGGAAAGGGTTATGCTGTCAAGCTGAATTTTTTCTTTTCGTATGCATTAGTGATAGTGGTTATGTTTGTCTGACTAAGAGTACATAATGATAAGAGTAGGAGACTGCGGATACTCAATGCAATGAGAGCAAAGACCGCTCTCTGTAGGCTATTGCCTGACTCCCCCCGCCAGCCCCCACAAATCGGCTCCCTCTCACGCCTCCCCCACAATGGGTACGACTTCCAAACTGAGGTAGATTTGCTCACTTAAAAAACTCTAACCCATTGTAGGTGCGGTATGAGAGGGGCAATTTGTGGAGGGGGGGACGAGGGAGTAGCCTGCAGAGAGCATAGTTTTTGTCTCATTGTATGGGAGTACAGATAGATAAGCTTGGCTGTCATTATGTACTCTTGATTGGACTAACTCACATTTGGGTTTCTGTTTTTGACTACCCAAATTTTCCTCTGTAGTTAGTCTTCTTGTTCTGTTGCTTGCCGTGTCTCTCTTGTTTCCAATTAATGGCAAAGTTTTTGGTGGGAGGACTATTTTTACTTTGTTACATAAATGTACTTAACTTTTTTGCTGAAAATCATTTTAACATGTGTGAATTTTGTTTGCGAGTTTATTGGATTCTGTAAGGTGTAGTCCATTTTGTACACTTCATTATTTGGTATTATACGATAGTGTAAAATGTCTTGCTATATGGACAGTTGTAGGATAGGTAAAATCTTCGACGAAGCCGAAACTCAAGTCTAATGCAAATCTTAATAAATGTACTCTAGAAAAACATTTGAATAAGCTCAGAATTCTGCATAACTTTAGTCTGAATTTACGTATCCTGTTATAAAGTGCAGATTAAATGTCATTTACTGTGTATATACTATAATTTGAGTAAAATGTTGATCTAAATAGGTAGGTAGATCTGTAGTTGGTTATGGCTATTGGTTAGTTTCATAATTGGTTAGAGCGAGAATCGGTTCCGCAACAGGGTAAGCTGTGTAGTATGTCCTTTTGGAGAAGCGAAATGCAGCCGAAGCCAACGAAAAGATTCCGGATACTTGATGTTCTGTGACAGGAAATTTTCGGACAGCGACCGTTGCAAACAAATCGTCTAAAATCTGCAGTCCTTAAAGACCGTACCCTGGTCTCGTGCATAAAGCGTGTAATTGAATAATTAACATCAAGAGTACGGTAGGTTTTCCATTTGGGTAGGAATCGGCTAAACGCCTGTTCATGCTCAGACGGAGAAGCGTTTCGTTTATCCGTTTCTTGCTTAAGGTGCTGGTTTCCTTTCGGGTATTTTGGATTCATACGGCTTTAATCTTTTACGTAAATAGCTAAACTTACGAAATAACCTGTTTCCGTGCTATTTAACATTCTGGGACCAGTCCCCTATTTTTAGGCCAAAAGATAAGAAAGTTCTGGTTTTTGGCCTTACGCTCCCAGCAGGTTGACCAGACATGGGATTGGTTGTTATGGCTGGAAAGAGGACACGAAAATGAACATTTTTGCTTTTACAATCTTTGAGCTGTCTCAAGTGGTTAAGTCAGTATAAGCAAAAAACTGTTTTTAGGGTCAAAAATGGCCATTTTCGACGAAATCAGTTCAAAAGTATTGCCACATGTTAAGGACAAAGTTGGCTTATTTATACTCAATCGATGCAGCGTTCGAATGCGCATTTTATGAATGCCTATTAGCGGGAATTGCTTTGAGCTAGAGATTTGGCCGAAAAACCATTTTGACAAAACTGCGATTATTTTGTTTCGAACATCGATTTCTCAAAAACTGCTCCACGAATTCCGGAGATGTTTGACGGTATTGAATTTCGTACTTCTGCGGAGGGATGTTTTTCTTGGTTTGGGCTAAAACGTTTCGAGTAGTAAGAAAACTCAAGGCAAAGTTGCGAAATTTCGTGCTATTGTGCTTTTGGCCGATGTTCTCGACCGTTAACACCTGCTGAGCCAAATCCAAAAAACATCCATGAGACCTAGGGTCACGGGTCACGGGTAAGACCCCGTATCAGGTCCTTATCAGTCGGAGAAGGGACATCCTCGATTCGTCAACGTAGGTCACTCTTTGTTAAGAGTGCGGACGAATCGCATGAAGGAAATCTCTTCAGCAGCTGATTTTGCGCAAGATTAATACAGTATCCGTTTAAAAATTGTTGTTGTTGCAAACTACGTATAAAAATGTATGGGAATAGTACGCAAGACCAATAATGGAGGCAGTTTTAAAGTCCTCAGTATCGTTTCTTTTAGTTTGAAATTAACACACACTGTTGTTGCTATTCTTGGTCAAATTAACCATACTCATCGTACATCTCGTTCATAATTATGACCGCAATGACGATCTGGCATCATTTCATAACGGTGTCTACGTTTGAAGACAAATCTAGCGAAATTCGGTTTCACAACATTCAGCAAGGGTAGAAAAGCTCAATCTTGCTCAGGCAATAGCCGTTACAAATCTGGTTTATAATAATCATTTGCAAATAGTAATAGTAAGTATCGGTGAATCAATAACTTTAGATAATATTAAGTAATAATCTACAACGTACCCGAAACAAGCGAAATAACGAGTAGCTACGTAGGTATTCGGGATAGTTTACTAGAACCATCTTCCAATGAATACGAAATTAACAAAGTGCGTGAACTTAATCAGTTTACGAAATGCAATATTTGTTAAAGCAGGAAGTTGTTACCTTCCTCATTTGGGATCCGGGAAATTGGAGGTCCTAAATATAGTGCACTTTTATCAAATTTGTGTGTTGACCCTTTCCTAACAAGTTAATATTTGTTACCAGCAGGAAGTTGTCACTTTCCTCGTTCATACCTGAAAAACGAAAGGTCCGAGATTCAATTACGCCTGAACAAAATAACAATACGCGTTTTAAGGCAAGTAAATATCTACCTGTTTAGAAAAGGCTTAAAAGGGCCTCAATTTCACGTTTCCAGTTTGGACTGCACGGAAGCACGTTGTACAAGGCGAAGTTATGTTGTAACTGCAATTTCCTGCACAAGAGCGCAAGAAATTGTCCTGAAAATGGTATTTCGCCCTAAAATTAATTCTCAATGCAGTGATATTGCCAAAACTGCTCCAAATTACGATATTCAGTTTTCACGACTGATTCAAGTCACCAGTCTAATTCATGTGCAGAAAGCCAAAATCGTGAGTATGGTTGCTGGGTTCGACTCCCGCACCTATAACTTGTACTAATGGGTTTTAACCCATTTGATTCAGGTGCGGAAGGACAGTCGCTCTGCCACAGTTCGTATCCTGAATTCCAGTCCTCAGTGAATCAGAAGTGTAGTAACGATCCTGTGGTGATTATCAGTTTATGAGATTAGTCCGGAAAAGGACCAGATTATTGGATTATTGGAAGATTTGCCCTGTTGGTTAACCCTGTTTGGAATCAGACTAGCTGAAGGTACATTAGAGGCTGTGTATGCCTGATTAATAACTTAGGGCAGAGACGATCAAAAGCCTGACAGCACCTATCTCAATTGTGGGACCTAAAGCCTAAAATCCGAATCTTGTTGCACTTTGGAAATCTGAACTTTGCATTTTTGAATTCAAACCAGGTTTAAAATGTGGCTTACCGCTCTGCTTGTGCTATTGGGAATGAATGGTTCCTGTGGTCTATTCTGAGAGTTCATTCAATCTATCCCTATCAATAAGTACTAATTTGGGTAAATCAAGTACCGGCAACTCTGGCAAACCATTGTATTGTTTGCTGATAATTATCTATCTGTATTGTAAACTGCCATTTGCACTGTTTGCAGTGTTACTAGTAATTATACTCACTGTACTCGCCATTGTTCCTATTATTATAACCAGTCTTGTCATTTGTATCAATAAATTGCAGTGCCTTATATTCAGTCGTGCACTTAAGGGGGGGGGGTCACTTTTTTGCCGATTTTTCGACCATCTCCGATTTTGCTCATTTTCACATATTTTGTAGTCCCCATGGGTCCGCGAAACAAGACAAGAGCGTTTTGCGAAATACTGCTTCTATCGTTCTGTACAGGCCCTCAAAGGTGACCTCGACATGTGTTAAACATAGGAAAATGAAAAAGTTAGGTTAAAAAGTTTGTGGCAGAAAATTTTTTCGCTGTATAAGAGTCAGAACTCTGAAACCTTCTCAGAACCATTAAGGACATATTGTAGCGTGCAGCTATCTTCTCTGAAGCGATTCTGTTCAGTATTGGATTTTTGGCGAATTTTTAAACTCAGAATTTTGGAAAATCGGCCATTTTTGGACCATGAAAAACAGGACCTACGGTACTCTTTTGCTTGTCCTGAACGATTGGCAAAAGCTACAGAAACGGTCAATAGATAGCTGCAGCCTACGCATAAAACCACGTCTTATAAAAGTACTCGCATGTTTCTATCATCTACAGTAAGCTCAAAAAAACTTGCCACAAAAACAGCAAATTTTGCTAAAAATGGTCATTTTTCATAATTTTCACATTCTTTTGATAATTTCTCATTGACTATGTGGTAAAAATCACAAAACTTGGCAGATTAATTAATATATCTATGTCTGTCACATAATGTGGCCAAAACAAATGCCTCAATATTGAACATGCTGCTGTGGCGGCACCTTTGATCTTTATAGGTGAAAAATGTCAATTTTAAAATTTTTCCAAATATAGACAAAATTGGTATCAATCGATAGCTAATGGAACGAGGAGAAACTTTTCTTATACAACCATGCGTCTAAAATGTTGTCTGTGCAAGATAAAACGAGTTAAAGTTATACTGGGCAGTCCTGCAAGGTTAGGTCAGTGCACCACTCAAGCATGCATTATGAACGCCTGGATAACTGGCCTTGAGCCACGTCTGCACTTAAATATTACCTTAGTAAAGGCTTTAATTTGGTGTATCGGTTAACCCTGTTTTCGGTCGCGTTTGGTCTCCACCTGACCTTGCAGGGCTCATCACCGGAATTTTCAAGTTTTCCGGCTTTGAACCTGAATAACTCTGTCACAGTTTGATTTCGAACGCTAATATTCTAAGTTATTTTTGAGAACATATGGGGGCATATTGTGTGCGAAAATGAGCGAAATCCGTGACTATCGATTTTTGACCAAAGTGACCCCCCCCCCCCCTTAAGGCATCTATCCTGATCAAGACAATTGGAGCCGGATCTGATCCCTGAACAAGTAAGTGATTATAATCTGACCCCATGGACCCTGCAAAGGCATCATCCATCGATTCCAGATCTTGATTTGTCAATCAAGATCTATTCACGAGAGTTCATTGTTACTGAACCGAATTGTCCTCTGGTAAGCAAGTGTCGACCCCGCTTGCTAACGACGTCAACGGTGCCCAACCCCTGCCAAACGAACTCACGATCAAGACCCCTATCCAGGTTGGCCGCAGGGAATTCTCAGTTTTGGACACATCACCTTCTGAGAATCCGGTGCCTAAGTTTGTCCCTACAGATAAACGTGCCGACCTTCCGTGCTTTGAAGTGGTTGTTACCCAGAGCTAGCGTCTTGTTAGACCGAAACGGAGCGGAAACTCAGTGAAAAGAATTTGGAGCCTAATCCTAGCCACTTCATTACAAATTTTTATAATAGCAATGGTTTTTATACTAGCTGCATATGAGCGCTATATGTAATTAGTCTCCCAGATATATAATTTTTAAATCTTATAATTTCGATAAACCAATGTCTAAAGATTGAGTCAATGTCCAAAGCTTTCTAAAACTGAGTAATTGCCAAACTTAGCTTTCAAAGTATCTTCAAACAATTCCTGCTTGCTCTTTCTTATTTTTCGCAAAATGAGCAAACGAAGTCAATTTCAATGTAAGGGAAGCAAGCATAGGAAAGATTGATGATCCTAATATGGGAATTCAGCTAATGGCCCTGTGGTGTAGTGACTTGTCGTTAGCACGTCTGTCGAACCACGGCCGTTCTGTTCCCGGGACAGACGTGGTAACCAACCATTACACCACTGAGCCTTCAGCTGAACTCCCATATCAGGCTTATCTGTCTTTTCCATGCCTGTTTGCCTTATCAGTACTTCCAGTAATCTCTGGTTGGAATTTAATGAGTGATATCGCCCTGGAATTCCTATTCTTCTCTGTTCAGCTCACTGCTTCCAGCATATACAATTAGTCGTTTGTCTTCCTGCAAAATTATGTTATGTTATCAGAGCAAAAATTGTGCTCTGCTCGCTAAAGGTCGGTAGGGGAGGGTGGTAGCTGCTATCGAACAGAGCATAGTTTTTGCTCTGATAACATGGAGTGTGCCTAGTGGCGTACTTTTATATTTTGTACTCTTGGAAATATTTATTCTTAGCCAGATCTAAGAAGCTTTTAGCAAAACAATGATAAATAAGTTTAACAAGATTGACAATTGTCAATAAACGGAACCACCATAGCTAACGAACGTTTGGAAACAGCAAAATTTGCTACAAAGTGGTAAAATTGTAGTTACTTTGAAGTCATGTACGAGGATGAGAACAGGATTCGCGTACCGGACTTGGATCTTCGCAGAAACCAAAAATCTGCTACAATTTGAATACAAATAACCACCACTATTGAAATTAAGGGGGGGCTACTTGGGTCAAAAATTCGACCCTCTCCGATTTCGCTCAAATTGTGCCCATTGATACTCCCTAGGGTCCTACGCAAACCATTGAAATTTGAGGCGATTTTGTCCAGGAGCAAAAAAGTTACGGTCGTTCAAAATTTCCAATTCCTATTGAAAATGGCCCAAAATCGGAACTTTAGATTTTTCGCTTCTGGTAACGATAACTTACTCAAATCAAAACCGTTCAAAACATTCTATAGCTCATTTTGTAGCTAAATACAATATCTAAAACTTGTCGAAGAGCTTTTTTCAAATTTCGGCTTCTAACTGTTGTAGTAATCGTTTCTGTGAGAAAACCCCCAAAACACTGAAATTGAAAAATCACGAAGATATGGTTTTCGACCGATAACTTGAAACTGCTACAAAATGGGCGTTTGTGCCAAGAAGAAAAGTTGTTTAGAATTCAAAAAGCTATCGATTGATGTAGACATTGTGCATATTTGTAAATTTTTTTAAATTTTAAATAATTTAAATTTTGAAAATGTCACATTTTGACTTATTTTTAGAGCTGCGTCACGGAAACGGTTATTACAACAGTTAGAAGCCGAAATTTGAAAAAAGCTCTTCGACAAGTTTTAGATATTGTATTTAGCTACAAAATGAGCTATATAATGTTTCGAACGGTTTTGATTTGAGTAAGTTATCGTTGCCAGAAGCGAAAAATCTAATGGGCACAATTTGAGCGAAATCGGAGAGGGTCGAATTTTTGACCCAAGTAGCCCCCCCTTTAAAGGTGCTACAACAATAATTTGTTAAAATGTGGACAATATGATGATTCAAAATGAGAATTCATGTGCGGTAACCTACAGCCAAAATAAAGCACTCAAAATTTGATTCACACCGACATAAGCAAAATTCTGAAAACTTGTAATCCATGAACCAGTGGCCGAACGAAAGCTGACGATCCCAAAGACTCATGAGTCCGTTGGCCCGCCAAGCCTTTGGCTGTTGTCCGACAATGTTCGGACCAGTTGGCTTGCCCGACCGATGGCCGTTGGCCGTTCGTTGTTGGCCGGCAAACAGGCTTAACTGCATAGGGAAGAACAGAACCTAACAAGACCGAAGCTCACTTAGAAAATCCAAGACAAGATAGCCCATTCTACTGTTTTTCGTCTTTCAACGTTTCAACTGTCGGAAAGTGGGAAGGGGGTATCACGGTTAACATTGCTGACACTGTTTGTTTATGTTATACTTAAGCAAAAACGCATCTGACTGGAATAATCAGATTGCCTAATTTCAAATTTATGTGTATATTAGATCTCCAAGAGATCTCGTGGGTTAAACTTTACCATGACTCTCATTTATTTAGTACCAGTAACAGTTTGATGCTTTAAGCTCTAAATAAGTTTGCTTTAACCTAAAACGGAATCAACATGGTCGTCCAACTTCAGCAACAACAACATCTTATATGCATTCTGTAGGGCTAAGGGTTGGGACAACTCGCCAAACAAAAAGTCTGACCCACACTGTACGTGGTTTCAATCAAAGGTTACAGATAGTTTTACATTCGTTTTCACCGTTTGCACCTGCTATGTAAGTATTAGCAGTTTACCCAAAAATGAAATCTGTTGGGTTTTGAGGGCTGTTAGTGCGTTACTTATGTGTATTATTTAACAAAAACCATTATTCAGCTGTTTGAAAGCAATATAAATCCCCAAAACCAAAGCAAACAATGAAAAGTTGCAAAATCTTTTGGTTTCGTCAGTGCTTCAACGAAAATTCGAAAATTGATCTCAGTTGGCAGACATGATTTACGTTTGGATACGCTCAGGCCGTTGTTTTCTTTTAAGAAAACACAATTGTAGACAAGATACAGAATTTACAATTTTTCAAAATTTAATTTAGTTTAGTTTACGAAAAATTTAGTTTTATCAACAAAAACTAAAAAACGGCCTGAGCGTATGCATTAATAAAGCTTACATGTGAAATTTCAAATGAATTCGTGGAGGATTGAAGGGGATATTTAATTTCAAAACTTTTAATACATGTCCTTTTGTTGCAGACAGAAAGCCAGTCCTCACAGCGCAGTTGATCGGTTTGTTTGATGCAGAACATAATTCATTAGAACAAACGTGCCAAATTTCAAAGCAATTGATTAAGCTTATAGTTCACAGTTTGGGAACGAATTCCAACTTAAGCTTGGTTCGATTGTGCCCGGGTGGCTCAATCGGTAGAGCGTTGGCCTAGACAGCCAAAGGCTGTGGGTTCGATCCCCACCTCGGGCCCGAATTTTTCGGGTCGGAGGTGCTGTAGTGACAATCTTAGTTTCGTTTGTTCTTTCATCTGTGTAAAGTCCACCCCGGTAGCGGTACTACCTCCTTAAGCTGTGAATCTTAACTCTTGCTACAAAAGGTACAATGGTCCTGTTCGTACCAACCACATATTTTGAAAACAACAGTTTAGCAGTTTTCTAACCATTCAGAAGCAGACATGAGCAGGAGGGGAAGCTCTGGGGAGGGTGAAGGGCGGCCGAAGGCTGCCGAAAAACCGGATGTCTTCGGTTTTGTGCCGGAAAATCCGGATTCTGGGGGGGGGGGGGGTGAAAAACCCCCCCCAAGCACACGTATGTTCTGAAGTCATTTTTTAGGCACATTACGCCATAGATTTGTTCGATGTTTGAGTAGAACTCATCCTTTTGGTCACAGTGTTCTCAGAGATGTTGCTTCCAGCACGTTAAGTTTAGATGGATCTTTTCAGAAGGCCACCTTGTGCAGATAAAAATCCTATATAAATTGGTATGGTTATGGTTAGGACCATGCTGAGTTCAAACATCACAAAAGTTTCGATGTTACGAAATTTAATTTCTATTCGCGTTTGGGGACCAGGGAAAACTAAATTTTTGCCATACATTTTATAATTAGTAAGTCTATGCTAAACCCGCAGATGAAGATGAAGAATAAGATGAAGTTGTGGTAGTACTACTACCGGGATTTCCTACGTAATTTAAGTATGGATGAAGCAATCTTGTCAGAAATTTTGGTTAATGAAGTCTGGTTGGCAAGCTACCTTTGGGCAAAATCTTGGTGTAAGAAAGCGCATAATTGCCTAGCTACCACCAAGAGTACATAATAACTAAGAGTGTGACAGGCGCAGCACTCTTAGCAATCAGGCTGGGGACATCATCTGCACGATAACAGCCTAGCCCCCCCCACAAATCAGACCCCAGTGACCCCCCACAAAACAGACCCTAGTCAACCACCCCCCCCCCCACAAAACAGCCCCTAGTGGATTTGACCCCCCCCCCCCACAAATCAGACCCTAGTGAAATGACCCCCCCCCACAAAATGGACCCTGGTGAAATGACCCCCCCCACAAATCAGACCCTAGTGAAATCCATTAGGGTCTGTGTTGTGAGGGGGGGGGGTTGGTTGTCTAGGGTCTGTTTTGTGGGGGGGGGGTAGGCCGTTATCGTGCAGATGATGTTCCCAGCCAGATAGCTAAAGCCCGGTTCATACTTGTCTCCAGACATGTGCAGGAGGGGAAGTTCTGGGGGGGGGTGAAGGGCGGCCGAAGGCCGCCGAAAAACCGGAATTTTCCGGTTTTTTACCGGAAAAATCCGGATTCTGGGGGGGGGTGAGGGACCCCTCTGGGGGTGTGTGGTCAGGTCTGGGGGGGGGGTGAAAACCCCCCCCCCCCCCCCCCCCCAAGCACACGTATGCTTGTCTCTGAGTCTCTGTCTCTAAGGTCTCTGTCTCTATGTATGTCTCTGTCTTTAGCCGGTGCATACCTGTCTCTGTCCTTTTGTCCTTTTGTCTCTAAGCTGTCCTTAAGAGTCTCTAAGCAAAGTCGAACAATGCTCAACTTTTCTGCCTGTCCTTAAGCGGCAGCCAATCAAAATAGCAGATTCTAACACGTGATGTGTCTATTAAGTTGGATACTTAAAAGATACATTTATAACCAATTTTAAAGTCAATTTTCAACATAAAAGAACTTCGGCGGTTAATGGGACAACAATAATAACATAATATTTTTTATATCATTTATAACATTTATCTGATTTTGCAGCTTTTGGCGTCCTGATACCTTAGGTTAGGTTTCAGCGTAATATTCGCTTTAAACTGATTTAGTCATGCCACAGTATTTTAAGGGGGTCTTCTACCCCAAATAAGCAAAATACCAAAAATTAGAGAGTATGTAGAGAATTAGAGTATGTAGAGAAAATGTAGAGACAAAAGGACAGAGACTTAGAGACAGAGACTCAGAGACAGAGACATAGAGACAAGTATGAACCGGGCTTAAGAGTGTTGCGCTTGTCACACTCTTAGTTATTATGTACTCTTGCTACCACCGTGGCTTCGCGCATGCGCAAATAATCAAAATTTCCCTTAAGCTTCATATATTAACTTTTACTCTGATGAGAGAAGGAGCACAAAAAGCGCTTTAAAATGATATGCATATTTCTTCTCTACGTGGTTTCTATCAAAAGTTACAGATGACTTTACACACGGCTGATTTACGTTGACCCTTTGCACAAGCAACGTAATGTAAGATCATTTTAGACCAAAATTAAATCTATTGGATTTTAGAGGTTGGCCTTATGTTACTTATGTGTATTATTTAACAAAAGCACTATCCAGCTGATTGAAAGCATAGCGAATCCGCAAAAACCAAAGCAAACAATTAAAGTGCGAATTCCCTGTTTTTGATTTTCTCGTCATTGCTTCAACCAAACTTGACCAAATTTTCCAGATATGTTTTATATTTGCACACGCTCAGGCCGTTTTCTTTGTTTTTAAAAAAACGCAGAAGTGGGCAAGATATGGAATGTACAATATTTCAAAATAAGCTAAAAATCGAAAATGCACTTTTTCGAAAAACTAAAAAATTTGCCTGAGCGTATAAGTTAATAAGGCTTGCATGGATAATTTCAAGCAAGTTCACAAAGAAATGAAGGAGATATTTAAATTAAAAACCTTTAATAAATTTCCTCTTGTGTAGATAGCAAGCCAGCCCCCGCAACGTAGTAGCCATACTCATTTGATGAAAAACACGATAAAAAATTGTGACAAATTTCAAGGCGATTGATTAAGTTTATAGTTCACAGTATCTGTTCAAAGTCCACCCCGGTAGTGGTACTACCATCTTATGGAAATGCTAGTGTATAGTCAGCAGACATTAGCTAAGCGTTTCTATTCCACTGCACCGGGGGAAACCCGCACCGGTTAGTGCTGTATGGAGCAAGGAAGCTTAGGAGAAGCTGAGAATGGACATACGGAGATTCGACTTTTAGTTAAAGTTGTACTAGGGCTGTGAATTGGGCCCCGGATTCTGGCAGGCAAGCTCGAAACTGGCTTAGTCAAAGTTTTGAATCAGCTGCCATGGTTCCAGTTTTTTCGGAGTCTGACCTGACTCACGCCTCATGATTGGACCTCTGTGGTAGGAGGTAGAGGAGGAGGTAGAGTAGAGCGGAGTGTGGATAAAATTAACTTTACGCTTTTCGCGAATGAGTAAAAGTTAAGAAAACTTGTTCGTTTTGCAGCTCTTGTTCCAGCCATAACAATTAATCTAGAGTCACTACTGCCTCCTGAAAGAATAAGGATAAATTCTCATCTTTTCATCTAAAATATGGGACTAGTGCTAGGTTGTTAACGAGCACGAAAATGAGTTACTCTGTAAGTTTTAGCTAGTTTCATAAACGACTAGAGCCGTGAGAGGAAAAACTATCCGAAGGGAAACAAGAACCGTAACTAAGTGGCTAATCCGACATTTAAAGATTCAAGTTATTTTGTCTTTCTAGGGTGCAATGCTGTTCCGTACTAAAGCGGTGATTGAAGGCCTTTTATTTTTGCTCTATTGCTTATAATTTGAATTGTTTAGAATTCTCTAAAACGGAAACCTAATTTCTGGAAAGGTAGAAGGAAACAAGTTGTCGCAATCAAAAATAACATAAATTTATATCCATAGCCATAAAGTCTTCTACAAAATTCTAATTGTTTAGCTAATTATATCCACGTAATATATATTTATATAATTTCTCTTTTGTCTAATATTGTTACCTTTAGCCTTTGTGTGCTTCGACACAAGGCTATATTTTGGCTACGGTCTGTGTGAGCACAGCCGATCTTTGGACTTCTGTTCTAAGTTGTTGTGACTTGAAGCAAATCTAGAAAAGGTTGCAGTTGGGGTGAGGTGGTATAACAAATGACTAGAGCCGTGAGAGGAAAAACTATCCGAGCCTCCCCCACCCCAAATCTCCGTTACACCTATGGGGGAGGGCAAAAGGTGTACCACCTGTTTGGGTTGGGGGCATAGTTTCACCGGAAATTTTGGGTGGGGGGGGGCAAGCTCCGGAAATTTGGTGGTCGACCGCCAAAAAGTAATGGGGAGGGGGAGTACCCCCCCCACGAACCCCCCCCCCAAAATTCGGACCTCAGGAAATCCAAAAATGGCCTAAAAATGCAAAATTTTCTGTATTTTAACGCTTTTTTCGTCAAATCAAGGCTTGTTTTTATCATTTTAGGCGTTTTTACACGGTTTTAAAGCGATTTTAAGCCAAAAATTGAGAAAACATTTTCAAAAAAAGACCATTTTTGGGAAATTTAGCTAACTTTTTGGCCCCAAAAAGTACTGGGGGGGGGTTCGGGGGGGTAACCAAAAGTGGGGGGAGGGAAAGTCAAAAAATCTGGGGGGGGTAAAGTTGGTCGGAAATTTTGGGTGGGGCGGATTCTTCCCCCACCCCAACCCACACGAAGTCCATTCCCAGAAAACAATTAGAAAACAATTTTTTCTGATTGTTTTCTAATTGCTTTCTATATACATTACCAAATTTTTTTCAATTTTTTTCTAAATGATTTCCAAATCAGAAATCAATTAGAAATCAAAATCGATATAATATCTAATTGTTTTCTGATTGTTTTTAAATGTTTTCCTGAGTAGAACACAATTTGAAAAGAATTCAAATATTTTTCTAATTGTTTTCTAATTGCTATCTAGTTAGAAAACATTGAAAATATGAAAATTTTTCCAATTGTTTTCTAATTGTTTTCTAACTCAAAACATCAAAACAAAGGCTGGTTTTTAACGTTTTAGTCGTTTTTGCACCGTTTTAAAGCGATTTTAGGCCAAAATTTTCGAAAAATTTTTCAAACAATGACCATTTTTCGACCAAATTTAGGTAACTTTTTGGGTCCAAAAATCGTTGGGGGGGGGGTCCGGGGGGGGGAAGCCAAAAGTTGGGGGAGGGCAAGTCAAAAATCTGGGGGGG